>JAPYYZ010000428.1:0-20510 GCA_030522705.1 Eretmocerus eremicus
GCGTTGGATCATTGATCCTTGGAGCTCTTCTGCTCCATCTGTGTTCAACGATTATGAATCGCTCGAACGTCGTACTCCGTAACCAGAAATCGTTCACAACTGTCAATGCAAAAATCACGTTAAACGAATGCCGATTTCTCGAGGGAGTGTAATTCGAGCCTCTCGCAGCATCTCTCGCGAATCTGCTCGGTCCGGCCGAAAACAGGAAAACAAGCGATAAGCGAGCCACTTGCGTCTGTCCAGCGTAAGTATTCATCTGCGAGATGCTCTCGTTTCGACACGCGCTTTCTCAATAGCCGATCGGGAACTCGTTCAGTCGCGCTCTTCGCAAACCTTGAATCGACGCGACTCGCTCGTGTCTCGCCGAAACGATCTCTCCAAATTTCTTCGACCGATTATGCGCAAAAGTCAGTCGATTAGGCTGGGATTCCGTCCAGCCGAAGCCTTCGAGTGGCGGGAATCTCGCTCAAAATCGACTGAATTGGAAGTAAAGTCCGCCAAAGAGATTTAGATACCTGAATCAAAGAAAGTGACGCTCGTCGCCAAGTGGAAAGAGCGATTCGTCGAAGCGGCGATACGATCGGAAGTACGATCGGCCGGGGCTATTTCCACTCGAAATGTTTCCACTTGCCGGCACCGCGCACTCGCACAACACGCGTTACCGATCGCCGATCGGCTGGCTCACCTTCGGCAGCGGCTACACGGACGAGTCGATTCCTCTCGCAGGACGTCGCCGATCCAAAGGCTGCTGCGAGATCACATGTGTGGCGCGACTCTCGTTATCTTAGCGCGCGCGTGACTCGCTCGGAGACGCGTTCACGCGATCGGCAAGTGTCGCTGGGGGTCTGGGCGCGATGCTGCCAAACTCGCGGGGGTTGCAACGATACTCGCTCTACATAACTCGCGGAGAGCTTGTCGTGTAATACGGACGTGGCGGCTTCTCGCGAGCGACTGCAGCGAGCGTCTGGGCCTCGCGAGATAACGCGCGTAACGTCTGACGACGATTTACACGCATTCGTCGACGAGGATCGGCTGCGCCCTCCCCACCACGCGCTTCTCGTCTCGCTGCCGCCCCGTGCAAGCTCGAGGCGCGAGAATACGGAGCCGACCAATCTGGAGGCTCGACTCGACGACTTGCCTCCTTTTTTCGGCGCCGAATACCGATGCCGATCTCCGAGCTCGATTATGGCGCTATCGGATGTCGTACGAGCGCGACCGGCGCGGCAAACATGTTTTTCATTCGGATGCACGGATAGCGCAACGTCATAAGCGCGCGGGCTTATCGCCGAGGCGCTAATTGTCAGGTGTGTCCGAGACGCATTTTGGGCGATAGCGACGATGAGAGAGCCTACGTCACGTGTTTTGGAGAATTCCGAGATTCATATTGAGTAATCGGTATGGCGTGATTTTCGGGGGCGACGGTCGAGCCTCCGCGATCGCTATAGTGCGCATTAGAGAACGCGGCTATACTATGGGCGATATGAATTTTCCTCTCGGACACAGGGAGGGAGAGAGAGAGTCTCTGTTGCGGGCTCGGCTTATCTTTCGAGGCTCGCGGAAATTTTCGGATGAATCGACGCGCGCGCTAAATCTCCGCAAACTCGATCGTAGCTGAAGCCAACTGCGATGAGTGGGTGGCAGTTTTGACAAATTTTTACGTGGAAAGTTGCGGGCTGATGGAAGCGAGCTACCGAAAAGAGATAAGAGCTGAGACTTTTTTCATTCGTCGTAATCGTCAGTTGTGAAATTGAAACAAAAATCGAATAAAAAGTTTCGCGCCTGCCGCATTTAGCACAAACTCTACGATAAAGGCTGGTCGGATGGAACTGACTCAATCTTCTGACTCAAACGAGTATTGAGTCGGAAACAGTTACCGAGTGATTTAGAATTTTCCAGTCATTGAGTCGGCCCGATAACAATAATGATGAGTACGCCCGTGACTGCGGCTTCATTCATCAATTCTCTTGAGCAATTTCATTTTACGGTTTTCACATGGTTTGAATGGATAGTTTGTTTCAATTAAAGAGGATTCATAAGTTATTAAGGTATGTGGAGGCAGAAGCTAACATTTTTAGAGCCGTGGTATTAAGCGTGTTTCAGGCACGTTTTGCAATTTTGCACAATGTTTTCAGAAATAAGTCCTTATCTCACAAGACATTCGTCTTATAATATTAGCACTGACATGATTTCATAATTTCTACCAACTGATTAAAGATTGAAGCTTAGCACTAATTTTCGTAGGTATTCTTTCTGATTAAAATTTATATTTCATTCCATCATTAGAATTAAGTTTCAATCCTAATATCTCAATGTTTTGATAAATGTCGTTACCGTAATTCAAATGAAAGTCTTGAGAATATGCGTCAAGTAGAAAATAGTTTTTCAAACCACTTTCATTAATTGAATAACACTACCCTGCAAATTTTGACTTCTTTCAGGTACTTTGAGTTCTCAGAGTTGATCCTAACGCGTTTTGATGAGCCGCTGCATCCGAACCCGCTTTCATATTTGCCGTCATATCATGAACGAAGATACTTTATATTACACTATCTAATGTATCCATTTTCATCTCCAAAATTCATTCAATTACAATGTAAATGATTTTTTAGATAGCAACCAGTTTTCTCATAAAATAGAATAACTTCAAATAAAGTTTATTACAATGTGAGTATTGATTGCAATCAATAATTAAATTCAATTCGAATAAGCAATTATTGCCCTGGACATGCTCATTTTTTAAGCTTCGCATTTATGATCAGATCGTTTTTTTGTTAATTCAAGTTCTAGTCCCGTAACTGAATGAATGGTACTTTACTTCATGTTTATTTATTTGTTTACATTCCTGTACCACATGTTCCCCAACATCTTATGGGTATAAGAGGCCACATTACTCTTCTATTTCTCGTGAAAATGACTTTGATGGATTTCCCTCCTCTCTGTACACATTGCATCTTGTCAGAACAAATATCCTTGGTACGCAGAATTGTGAGTTGTTTAATTCAGTTTATCTCATGGGCAAATGATTAATTTCTAAGTACCAGATTAATTGCGAGTTTTTTTTAATATTTTGATAATGAATTCACAATTTTTTCGATTGAACAATAGAATCATGAAGGTCCACGTTATTATTCAATCGGTCTGGTAATAATTTAGCCATCTGAGTGACGTTCTAAATATATCAAACCATAATATCCATAGTCGCTTGATTAGTAGGAATGAGGATAAATTTTCTTTATTTGACTATCACGTTGAATCAACATTTGTATCTTATCATCAAGTTAATAATATTAACTTTCAGCGGAACTGATGCATTTAAAAAGAAAAAGGAGCTTGAAAATTTTTTATTATGTCCAGCTCTTAACAATTGGGTTAATGTAACCAAGTTTAAATACTTTTTGAATGCCTTTTACACCAATAATTTTGTCGACGTCAAGATTTTTAGACGCATTTTGGATGAGTCACTATCTCTGCGAGAGAGTCTGGGCACCTGTGGTGTTGGGATGTTTTCAAAGTACCAACCCAAGTATACCAAGCGAGTCGATGCAACCGAACAATTGCTAACACTGTCATCCATGAAATGATCACCAAGGTTCTTTCTTCTGAACGAGCTTCTGAATACTGAGTGCAAAACTTTTGGACTCTATCGCCTCATTGATAGACAACTCCCATAATTAACAGCTCCTAAGAGGGCAGTCCGAAAACACCTCTTTCAGCTCGATTTATGAACTTATCCAGCAGTGATTGACAGTCCATTTCTCTCTGTGTAATTTTAATTAGATTGTCTTACTTCCGGATACTTGCGACCGAAACTATCTGATCTCATTTGATTGTGATCTCATTTGATGTAATCTCATAGTCACATAAAGTGATGTAATGACGCAGTGCCTTGACCGAAAAATGTCTGTGATAACATTTGTCGTTGGAAGCTCAAAATGATTCAACTGTTAGTGTCAATATTTTTATGAGTGTATTCATATGTTTGTTAGATGAAAAATAAAAATCTATCTGTCCATCTATAATCTGTTCAACTTCATCAGCGAGGTTTCTTTCATTCCAAAATGGGTAAGGGAGCAGCGAGCTAGGGTGCACGGAAGTACGTCAAATTTGTGAGTCGGGAAGCTAATTTATCGTAATTTTATGACAAGAACGCGAGTTTTAATCCCTCATTAAAGTCAAAATCAGTTCTCAAAGGATTGAATTTTTCAATTATTCAATTATTGTATTTTCAAATACCATATTCAGGAATCGCAAGAGTATTGGATAACTGTCGACGATAATGGCTGTTTTTGAGAGAAATTATCGTTTTAGAGCTGGAAAACGGAGGATGCCGAAGTCGAACACACGTGAGTCATCTTAGCGAGCGTCTCATGAAATCGGCCCCGGACCAAATTTGATTCATTTGATTCAGGAAAGAGTATGGGGAGATATTGAAATAAAAAATCGAGCGAGCCGAAAAAAGTAAAAAGAAAGTATGGAGAGATTGACGGGGTAAAGGTGGGCATAATTTCCAATAGTGATCGGGAAATATGTATATAGCCTATTACCACCACGCACGACACCTAACGTTGGTCGAATCAAGTTATCTTCTTATTTGTCAACAGCACGTGATAGCAGTGATCTGTCACGCTGAAGTGCGCGCTAACGAGAAATATCAGACCTGGCAAAATAGGATTACGGTGGCGATCTTCGACGATAAGCTCCAGTTTTATAATAGTATTACTTGGAGAAAACTTTTTTTATTATACGTTTTTCTCTTAACTTCATGTTGAGCTAATCAAAATTATTAGTATACACTTATTATCGATTTGGTCTACTGTGGCTTTTCGAGATCTTCGAATTATAAATTCTTCTGCGTCGATTGGTAAGTGATTCACTTGTTCACTCCACCATCTAGTTGTCAATAAGTGTAATCAAACTGGCTCTGATTGCGAGACAAGAAGAGTTCTAAGTGGTGTATCACCGAGGATAGCCGATTCTCACGGATTGACGGAAAAAATGTTCTCCGAAGAGGCTGATTGCCCAGTCCCGTGATTTCTCGTCTGAATATTAATTTTGGCATCAGCAACATCATCTCCAGCCTGATTTACGATATCATTTTTTTCTCCCTCTCTCATCGCGAGGCACGCACGAACGCGCCTACAGACAGGGCCCTTCACAAAGTGGAATTGAGAGAGCTCTTGCGCGCGTTTCTTGTGCATTTTTAAAATCTTTTTTCATTTTTTCCCCTAACACGCTCAAGAAATGCAAGTATTCCTCGGCGACTGCTCGGGCCAGCAGATGTGCAGTATATAGTGCCAGCACGACAGCGAGCGGTACGAGCGAGTTGGTACGATAGCTTGACAGGTGCCCATGGCAAAAAGCTCGGAGCTGCTGCGGGCCACATGTGCAGTCGCTGCGTTAGATGCCGTTTGAGACGTTCGCTGCAGTTTAGCCACGGGCCCGCAGTCAAGTGCACATATAGGCAGTTTTAGTGCAGGCCCTCCCCGATAATATGCACATGATTCTGTCGTTAGCCGTTTCCACCCCTTCGCGCGTAAATATCGCGCGCTTTTTGCTCTGAAGCCTCGCAAGCTCCAGCTATAGACGCGAATAAAGTTCAAAAAGCGTCGGACAGTTATCGCATGTGCGTCGCGCGCCCGCGGATCTGTCGTCGCCCGGTTTTGGGGAGGGCCCCCGGGGCAGCTTCCATACACTTTCGAGACCAGATTCGAGTCCTTGTTTGCGCGGATTCTGGTGAATCATTCGCACGAGGTCTTGGCGTAACGTTTAGAGGCATGAGAGATCGATACACTGCCTCGACAACAAATCAATACTCTTATTGATGATGAGGGCGATGACGGTGGCGACGATGAAGAATTAGCTCGATGAGCTTGGGTGACTGTGTTGTTGAGTATCATCAGTTTTAAGAATAGTTGGAAGTTTGTCAGGGCGTGAAACGCCTGACATGTGCGCAATGAGCGCACCACGTCATTTTTGCACTAGCTTCGCCGTTGTCTTGCTGTTTTGCTAAAAATACACGAGTGTGCTCATCCAGGCACTCGTCTTTTTGAATTGCTGTACACAACGCACGATATGCACGCGTACGCGCAAAAACGAACGACGAGCTTGTTTTAACCCTCTGTGCAGCGGCAATCGTGCAGAATTTTAAGATACACCATTCTGGAGCATCGGCAGAGCAGAACAACAAAGTTGCGCGGCACGCTTGTTTTGATGGATAAAGAAGATCGTGCGATTTTGCATGATTCGATGCATGTTATTAACAAGATTCTTCTTCTTTTAGCAGAGAATCGAGAGTGAAAGATCAATTCGCTAGTCGTTGCTTGATCGATTGCAGATATTTTATAGGGAAAAATTACCAATAATAAATAATTATCAAGACCATCAGAGCAGATTTGGACAGATTTTCCACAGTCTAAATCTGAAAGAGTGCGATTGCCGCTATTCCAAATAATATATTTAATTTCCAAATTTGAAATAAATCGTGCTCATTCTTTTACGCGTGGAATGACGAGAAATCTGCGCCCTTGCAACTTATTGAAATTTGCAATCAAGCCCTGTGACACCGAAAAGAAATCAACCCTTTTTTATCTCGCGCGGGTTACCAATGAACAACGGCGCAGCGAAAGGGTCAATGAATATTTTGAAGGGTTTAATTATTGTTTACGGAATACGCTTGGAAGAGTAACAAGAAGCAGTCAAGTTCACCTGACATGTTGATAAGCATTTCGTACCCAAATCTAAACACTATCGCATCGCTCACTCGAGAATCGCGATTCAAAAAGCTGCAAATGAGTGGCTGCGTCACGTCTCGTAAATTAGACAGAAAACGCAGAGAGGGTCTTCGCAAAGACATCGAGACATCATCATCTGGTTGAGTAGTAGACGTACACTACACGCACCACTAATGGTCGTGAAAAGTCAAACTCCCGCGGCTAAGTGTGTACACTAATTTCTCGAGCAGCTCGTAAAGTGATTCAGGCAAAAAAGGTCACGAGAGCCAAGAGACGCGAGCGCACATCGGGCGGCCAACGAGGGCAAGGGCTTTTCAAAAGCGCATGTGGATAGCAGGGCGATACATGTACGCGTTGCGCCTCGAAGGAGGCGGTTACGAGCGCCTGCATTGCGCCCCAGAGCGTTGAACCGTGTGTATATGCCTATACACTGCACAAGCGGCTTGACGCCCGAGAGCTTTTTTGCGCGCCCGGCACATGTGCTTTTTTGCGCTTTCGCACAGTACGCAGGCGCTTGCGCGAATGCGCCTGATGTGGATATAGATATGTGCACCGGAGAAGAGCCGACGCGACTCAGACAATTGTGTAAAAATGCGGTTGAGATGGCACATGTGCGCGACCGTAAGTTCATCGTCGAGAACATACATCGCGCCGTGTCAGAATCGGGAGGGCGATCCGTGTACACGTGGTGGTGCCCAGCTTCGGGCTGACGCTGCTGCAGATGCGCGAGAAAAGCGTCTTCCCGAACTACCCGCTTGCAAAGAATGACTCTTTTGCCTTGATTCTGAGAAATATGTCGGCGAGTTCAAATTTTTGTATAAATTGGATGTTTTTAGATATGTGGCTGCAGCGAGCTATCCTTGTGAATACTAGCTTACATGTATGCTGGGTCAGTCACAGCATAGTGAAACTGTGAACTTTCGAAAACCCTTCTAAGTACGGAGATGTTGAATGAATTGATATAAAAAACTTGAAGAAAATGATTCTAAACGCGGAGGCATTTCGTTTGCAGCGAACTATCATTATAAATACCAGTATTCAAGCTGGTATTTACAAGAATAGCTCGCTGCAACCATATGCAACCATATGCAACCGCATGCAACCATGAATATCTAATTCATACAAACATTTGGGCTCGTTCATGAGTTTCTCAGAATCAAGGCAAAAGAGTCGCACACATCTTACCAATCAAGCCACCGATCGATAACATTATTCATCAACGAGTTCCTCTAAGCTTTCTGTTATTTATAGGGTGTTATTTGAAAAATTTTCGAGACTGTGGAAGAGAGTTTCGGCTTGTACATTAAGATCAAATAATTTACTTTGGTAATTTGGAATAATGCCTTTTCAATTTAACACTGATAAGCACCACATCTAGGTAATTGAGATCAAAACTGATTCAAGACCACCTAGTCATAGTCAATACAATTACCGCGCGGTGAAAGAATTAATTCTGCGCACTTAATCTAAAGAAATTTCTTCTTCTTTGTTTCAAACAAATAAGATCTCCAATCGAGAAGAAAGCTCTCTTCGGAACTTTCTTGACAGTTTCCCTGATTTCTCGTTTGGAGAGGCCTGCTAGAACAATATCCTTGGAATCTCATAGGATCTTACTGGGACATGTTTCCATCGGAACCCATGGTATCCTATGGGGCCTCTTAAAATCCCATGGAACCCTCTAGGATAAAATATTGGCATCTTGTGCGATGCTACGGGATTCCGTGGAATCCCATGAAACGTCACGAGGTGCAGAGGCACCCTATGTAATCGTATAGGAAAAGATACTCAAGTGATTCCAGGTGGTTTCACACAAATCTATGGAATCTCGAGACATTTTTTTCAGCAAGGGGTTCCCACAGTTTGCTTGTATTTGCAATCGCTCTGAGAAAGCATAGTGCCAATCTCTTGTAGCTGCGTATTTTGTTTCAATTCCATTCGATTAAATTCATCAGCCAATAAACTAAGATATTTCTCTACCGAAACGAATGGAAAAATTAACGACGCTGGAGTTTTTGCATTCATTGAGATCCTCCTCAAACTACACGGAGTATATGATGATTAGATTGTATGCAATCATTTCTGCCAGCTTTTGGCGCCCTAATTATCAATCCTTCACTGACGTAGTTGAGCTTTTCAGAATCAGAGCAGAGTAAGCTCGCTCTAAAAAAAGTGATTATATTTGGCTCCAAAATTCTCCATGCATTTTCAATAATGAGTGATAGACCATCAGCATAAGCTTTTCTTATATCTCCATCGAGGTTTTTAGATAGCAAAATAACACAATTAAGTTTCTGGGGCATTGCATGAACGTCAAGACAAAACTCTCAAATTCCTAAGAAAATAACGCTTAGGGCACCCTTACTCTGAACAACTCAATTATGGAAAACTTTCCTAGCCTTATTTCGCCATTGTGACAAATCTTCGAGTGAAGCCGACATAACTGAAATATCATTCAAAGTATTGAGCTCACGTTTGATCAAGATTTCATCAAAGACTTGTTTTGAGAGTATAGTTACAAGACGAAGCTCTTGGAATCAATGTGCAGCTAACGATGAATATTGCGTCAGTTAGAATCAATGTCTCTCAAGACATAAATGTGAGAAACTAGGCATTTAGAGCTATCATTATCATCTCCGTCATACGATTTTTCATTCTACACATACACATACAATCAAGCCATTCATGTGATAATATTGTTTCCATAAATATTCTATTCTCTTCCTCTACTCGTATCATTCGAGCGACTTAATCCAACAAGTGTCTATCAAAATGAAATGATAAGAATCAATTCTAATTGTTTTGAAAAATTCTAAAACAATCAACTCCCATCAAAATTAAAATCAACTGACTCAAATCTCAGATGGTCTACAGATAATAGCTGTGATGACTTTCCAAACTTATTCGAGCTGGATTTCATAATTTGATCAGTCCATCTCAGAATACTTATTTCAATCTATATTGGTTCTAATTCGGCAGATGCGGCACGCGGGATGCCACACATGCACAGCTGTCAGAGCGATTTGTACGCTTGCTGAATGTACTAAATTGGGCTAGTCGTCGTCTGGCGAACACCGATTAATGAGCCAAATCTAAGATTTGAATATTTCATTCTAGAGCATCGTGATAAACCGTATTCATCTGCCGTATTGATTCCATTCAGCTCATACGTCAAACTCTCAACACAGAGCAAGCTAATCTCCGCTGTCTTGAGTGGAAATTCTTGAAGTTGAGTGGAAATAGCTTGCGGGAGCTGATAAGGTCACTGCAATACTGATAGCACATAAACAGCATATTTAGCAAATTTTTATCGAATCTTTCTTCATGCCATGAAAATGCAAGAGCGAACTTTCATTTCTGACCAAGAGTCATATATTCAGCAGAAATTAAGGAAAGAATCTGGATGATCATAAGATGTGAGAACGCAATAGACAAAATGTGATCGAAACTGATTGCAAAGTAAGCCAAAGAGATTTGTGCCGCAGCGATCATTTACCTCGGCAGATTTTGTCAGTATTACATTGTGAAATGAAATGAGGAAGCCAATATATTGTACTTTAATAGTGAATAATTCATGTGTCGCGCCTACAGATGATGATTTTAGAATAGATACGTATATTAATGTTGTGGCCGATACATTATTCGCCTATCGACGTACGTATGTTGACGCTGTTGTTTGATCTTTTCTCCCACCAACGAGTCAAGATAATGAAAATCATTGCCACACATCGGTCCGAAATAATAAAAATGCAATCAACAAGTATGCCACGAACATCTCAGCCTCCCCGCGAAGAAGATATGACTTATCAGTACGGAGTATTATTTTATTTGTTTATCGCTCACTCGAACGCTCTAGCATTTCGAATCACATTCTACCGGAAATCGTAAAACAATTGCAGGCATAGTATCGACAGAAGCAGATTTAGCGGTCAAGATTTGGTTGTTTCGAACGGCGGATCTTTGCAATATACAAGAAATAATGCTAAATAATTTGTGGAGCGAAGATTATCTTAATTAAAACTTTATCTAAAATGATTTTCCTGCTGAAAACAGCGATTTCAAGATTTCTTGACAAGGCTTAGGCCATTTGTTTATAAATTTATGTATTGTTGGGGAAATCGGTCAAATATTTTTTGGATCATTCCGATTCAAAAAGGAAATCCAATCAACCAATCTTTCAATGTTCCCAAGATTAGCCCCATGAACTGATTCGAACTCTGATGGTGTATTTTACTGTACTCTGCATTCTCATAAAATTGAGCAAGCGCTTCGAGATACGGAATGCAAAATGCATGAGAGTCCAGAACGGCATCGCTAACGTATAATTTGATTTGATATCTATTTTAGGAACGAAAGATTTCCCTTCTCCCCTCATTATTGCCTGAACTTGCCACACTATAATACAAGATTGCACACATTATGCGGTATCCGCTATCTACCTGAGCTGCGGGCTAAACGTGATTAGCCGAGGCTCCCAGCTCACACGCGGGTGTTGATTATTACAGCTTGTCCGGTTGATAGTATTCCTTGATCAATGACCATTTTTCTTCGATGAGTTGAGGAATAGCAAGAGAACGAGCCCTTGCATTTCCATCAGATCTACCATCTGAATAATTTTTATGGTGATTCATCTCAATTAAGGCAAACGAGGCAGTCCCGCGATGTTTATGGATTCGTGACTCTTCGACAACAAGACAACTGCATTTCCCTACATCAAGATGGATTATCACAAAATTTACCCAGAAAGTAAATACATTCAAAATGCAGTCACTCGTTCTCATGCTATCTCTAAAGATTGAATATTTGCTGAGTTATAAGCGAGGTTATGAGCATACTTTGATATCATATCCAAGGTCGGTGAAAGTTGGCTGCAACATAATGCTCTTCGTGTAGATGCATCTTCCGGGTAGTTCCTAAAATCGAGCATTATCGACAATGTCCGGGAGAGTGCGGGCATTGACAGATCACCAGAAATTTCCTTCAGATTGTTATAAACAATTGATAAAACCGATGCAATACTTGGACTGACATCATGAGCATCATTTACTGATTTGATGGAGAGAGTTGGGGCAGAAATCTAAGAAATAATGAGTCGAAGCTTAATTTTGGTGTACTTAAAATCTGAAAGCTGAAACTCTGCTTTCGTAACTCGGGATCTCGATCTAGATTCTTGTTATGGTACACTTTTATAAATGTAGTAACAATAACATTTTAATATCGAGTTGTTAATACATCAGGCTAATGTGTATCGAAAGTCTACCAAAAAAGTAAGAATGTTACTAAACTATTATACGGTCAATTTCTTTTGGTGGTGATGAAGCTATTACCAAAACTTTTGCTGTAGCCCATGTGGTCAGAATGATTGTAACAGATACATATTATGACTTTCAATTAACAAAGAGAGCACCAACCTTGTCGATCACAGATTGGGAGGAAATGTTGAGGATCGTCTTGTTTCGGTGAAAAATGAATATATCTCAAAGGGCTTAGTTCCATGGGCCCTCTATTCTGAAATACAGCTCGTCGCCGTCCCACCAATAGGTTTCGTCCTCTTTGGTGGTTGTCATTCGTGTGACTGACTGGTTGACGTTATCGGCCACCCTTGACCATCTTTTAGTAGATTAAAAGTTTAACATTAGCAAATGCTAGAGTATATCTATACAGTGAAATCTCCCATTAGCCGACACTCGACCGCGTAAAAAGTAGTAAAGAAGGTCAGTAGTAAAGAAGGTGTCCGCTATTGGGAGGTGTATTTCTACGGGAAATTTTCGGGAAATCGCATGGAAACTGTCTGCTATTGCCACGTGAGCAATACTAACGTTCAAACGTTCATGGCTGCATCTCACAGCAGAGGGTTTGTGAGACTGAGCCCTTTTAAATACATTCATTTTCATCAAAACAAGAGAATTCACAAAGTTCTGGTCAGATCCGCGACCCGCGAAATTGGTGCTCTCGTTGCCAATTAAATAGCGGAAATTATTGCTATTTCGTAGATTCAGAAACCATGTCTACATGTATAGATATGCTTTTAAAGCTGATAGGTATTTGTCATTTGAAAGAGGTGGCAGAAAGTTTTATCTTGCTCAGGAGCTCCCTGATACGAAGTGTGATTGACATGTTAGAACGACTTTTAAATATGACTTTGACGAACATATACCTAATACTTATGCATTTTTTCTGAAAAATGAAAATCTCATTGTTTGAAATTTCTTCATATGACTTGAGACACTTTTTTCTAGAATTTTCTCGTACTTTTATGAATACGAATGTGTTTAAAATCGATTAGAAGCGCATCCAAGTATTTTGAGAGACTATGTTGAGCCTGCCTTGTCCCTAACTCATGTGAAATCAAAATTATTGTTAGCTTGTACTGCAAGCCTACCACGTGGATAAAAGTATTACAAAATGTCATTTGCGTAATTAAGGATTAAATACATCCTGGCATGTAGACATCAATGAATGGAATCATCTCGGAAAGTGCCAAAATTTGATCCACGTGAATGTAAGGAATGAATGCTCGAGTGAATTGCTTGGAGAGCACGACGATACTTGACAATAAAATGTGAAACATGATTTAATGGCGAAGAAATTAAGTGACGAGATAATTTCTGAATTTCGTAACGAACTAAAATTAACGAAATGTTTTGCTTGCAGCTTCTCGCGTGTTTCATACCTTTCCATATCTTTCAAATCAACACTCATCTTGAAGTTTCAGTAAATAAAATGAGAGTTGTATTCTCACCCTGAATGCTTGCGACTGAAAGTATTTAGTACCTTTATTTAGTCACGGAAGACTCGGAAGCTTTCGATAAGATGAACTTTGTAATGAACTCTCCTCTTCGGAGTACAACACAACTCCCTATATTATCTTCGGTGTGATTGTTCATGACTATAACAAATGAAATTTCCATGCTATCTGTTTTCTAATGCAACGATCGGCATTTAGAATCTGTCAACTAAATTCACGTAGAAAATCAGTATTTGGAGTGCTACTGGGGAAGATACGATGAAATAAGTGATGAGTATTCGCATACAGAATGAATCATAAAAAAATCGTTTGAATGTTCGCCTGCTCGGAGCCAGTTGACGAGATGTGGAATAATACTCCACATTTGATTATTATTAATAAGCCAACGATGTAACTTTTTATTGTCAAGATTTTAGAGCCTGATGAGGTCGACCGATAGTCGACGAAACGTTGCTAACATAAAAGCATTTCACCATCTACGAAGAGTGAATTTTTTTCACTTGCCTTTGTCCTCCAATATCAAGAAATCTACTCATCATTTACTCATCATTCATAAAAGAATACTTTTTATGATTATGATTGTTCATCCTGGAACGAAACTCTGACTTTGGAAGATGTTCAGGTCAAAATGTTGTATCTGAAGGTACTTTTTTCATATTTCTTGGCGGCATTTTATAATTGTCCATATCCCGTCGAAGCCTTCGGGTATTGTCCAAGAGCGAGACGTATTACAATCTAATTTCTCAATTATAATAAGAGATTCATGCATTTTGGTATCGTTCGAAGAGCTCAAATCAAAAGGACGCAGATAGTATTCCTGAAAACTTTGCCATATGGCCGCATAAGAACTACAAAAAAAAATAATCCATAGCCATTCAAATGATACAACTCAATCGACTTGACTGTGCAAACACTCAAAGCGCGCCGAATACAAACGATAACCTTCACAAGATAAGGGCATCTTCTTGCTAGCTCAAGTCAATGATGAAATTTCTTAGACAGTGAATGATATAATAGTTCCATTCACAAACCTCAAAGATACTCTACATGAACAAGCATCTTGCATTTTTACTTGAGATTTCTTCTAAAGCGCAAGCCGATATTTGTTTCCCGCGCTTATTGTATTTTGATGTTACTGGCTGTATTATTGAAGTGAATCAGTCAAAGTTGCATAGACCAGATTATCTTTTATATCGGATTCTTTGAAAAAGACGATCAATTTGATTGTGAAGGATCATGACGTAGTAATCGAATAAAACGACCCAGTGTTAAAAGATACGAAAACTTGAAATTTCTATATCTTATTTCGACGATTAGTTAGATCAACAAGGGTTAAATATTCTGACTTCCGTGAGTCTCATTTTTGACATATTGATTTTAACACGAAACAAGAACATTTCGAAATAAAATTGGCGCCATGATGAGTCATGTCGAAGTAATTTTTTGTTATATTCTCCCATATGATAATGACTCCCAATATTCTAATAGAAAACATTGTGGACACGACGTTTGTATTATTTTTAAATTCCTCGTCCAAAATATATACAGCCGCCTAAATCATTCGGTCGCAAAAGTAACATTGGTGGTAAGGTGAGTGTGCCCAATTTCGAGAGTTACCAAAATCCGAGATCCTAAGATCTAAGATATGCGTGGGCAGAATCTTTAGTTGCCGCGTATCTTTTTCAAGTTTGTCTTGTTGAAAAATAGTAAAATGAAGATTGAGACCGATCCAAAATCATTTTTGTATTCTCGTGATCCAGAGATCGCTTTTTTTGCGCTCCGGCCGCAAAGTGCCACTTCTGTTGACGCTGCCGCAAGTGAATTTCGCGGCCTACGACTGTCACATACTATTTGCGACTTCTAATTTAATTTTATCTTTGCCTTTTCAAACTTAGTAAAAGCTGCGCTAAAATTTTTCGGCTCAACCAATTTCACTGTACTTGGACTAATTTAATTCCTCATTTCAATACCTTCGATATGTTTTTTTCAGAGATGCAAACTTCGACTTAGGATACCGGTTCCATAAGCAAATTACGAGCAGTAGTCGAGAGACAGGGAGGAGGGAGTTTCACCCAATTTCATGAGTCCCGAACATCTTTATGAAACCCACAAAAATCACACGTTTCTGATTTTTTTTTTTAGTGAATCGACTGTAAGTTTGTATATTTCAGGGTCCGAATGAGACCTATTTCGGCCTATTCTGCAGATAATTGCATAGGATTTAACCCGTGATGAGATCCATTGACTGGAATCCTGATTGTATTAGAGAATGAAAAGACCCGCTAATTAACCGTATCATGTGATTGGGTAAAGTCCCTTACGGTATATGTCAAAGTCACGTTTTCAACTGAAAATTATTCAGCCACGACTCTTCGCGTAAATTGAATTATCATTATTCATTTTGTAGGGCGTAAAATAAGCTCCAGGACGAAACAGATTACGTGAAAAAGTACTGAGGAGGATAGAAATTATAGTAAAAGTAGCTTAGTATCACGGATTTGAGTATACACATATGAATATAGATATATGGAAATTTCTGCAATTTCGTTACAAAAGAGTGTCATTTCTGCCTTGATCTGTAGGTTCCTGCTTGATAGGTGGTGCTTTATGCTTACATTAAGACCTAACTACATACTACCGGTCAAGAGTTTGTCCCAAAACATTCCTTCCCGTCTTCCCGGCTCGATATCTCAGAGCCAACTGTTTGTGGACGATTTTTTTTAACTCGTTTAAAACCTTTTGCCATAAACTTTCAGATGTATTATCGTTGGTTCCATTCCAAAAATAATGTGAGAATTCAAATTTAGGAGGGTATAAACTTCATTCCCGATATCAATCGTCCGTAAGAAGTAAAATGTCATGAATAATGAAGGTTTCAGCTAATAATGTTATCGATTAATGATGTGATTGATAAGATGCGTGCTCGCGCGGCTATTTAAATTTTGGTATGAGTGAGATGTTTGTAAATATGTGGCTGCAGCAAGCTATCCTCTGAAAATACCAGTTTATATGCTGGGTCAGTCACAGTAAAGTTTACAGTTTTTATTATACTGTAACTGACCCAACATATAAGCTGGTATTCTCTGAGGATAGCTCGCAGCAGCCACATATTTGCAAACATCTCATTCATACCAGAAATGAAGTTTTCACTCCCAAGATCCGGAATTTTTCATAATTTCTAAATCAAGGTACCTTCTTTCGAAGGGAATCTTCCCTCAGAAAACCAGTTTTATCTTGGATCAAGAATGACTTAGGAACTTAAAAAAAAAAAGCAGATTCAAAAGTTCTTGACTTATATTCTCAAATGTTCTTTGTTTCATACTGATCAAAGGACTTCCCTAAAAGGTGCAGGTCGTGAAAAACGTATAAAGATCGTCAAAAATTGAGCTTGTTCTAACTGATACAGCACAAAACTGATACGCAACCGAAAAATGGGAAATAATAGGTTTGAAAGATTATGGAAAAGAGCTTCTGAATGGGCTTCGCGGGAATCCTCTACGAACTACTGGCTCCGAGGAATCGAGCTGTGGAAAAGAAAGACATTTTTTGAGGTGATCTCAAACTTTTGACCAGTAGTGTAGTTCAAATAGCACAGTGCATATTATTCATCAAAACAAACAAACCCAATATTCATAATCCACCGTCCACCGACATTTCCATTGAGGGATTGGTCAATTCTAGTTTCTCATAAAGTGTTGAATTCCACAAAAGCGCGTCAGTGATACCAATTTTGACATTTGAGTCTCTCAAGATATCAGTCTGCGATTCGAGAAGCTTAAAATTATTGGCTCGGGGATGTACTACTTATCATCAAAGTTGAAAGTCAACGAACTTGTTATAACAAGTACAAGATGAGATCTGAATGGATATCATTTCGAAATGAGGTAAGCAGTGAGAAATTGAGCAATCATTTTGGATGCATCTGAGAATGATGAAAATATAATCAAGTTTTCATATGAAACTGTGGTGGAGGTGAAGACATCGATAAATCGAGGTATCTTCCATTATTTATGAATGATACCCGTAATCCGATTCAATTCGTTGCTTCATAACACTCGATCTGAAATGGTGGACCATGTTTTTTAAAAAACTGCATTCTGATTCACGTCATCACGATAGGCAATGACGACGGTTTGGCGCAGTGGATAAGAAATTGTTTTTGCCGAGCAGGTGATTGATTGTACAATAAGATGAATAAGACTTCTGCTCTTAATTCTGACGAGCAATTATATGTTATAGGTCAAAAGCGAGGTCAAAAGTACGCAAAGTAAGGGTTGGTATTTGCATGATAGTCTTTTATCAATAACAAGTAAAGAGAACTCGTTTTCGGTAATAAACATCTTATCCGCGGATGGCGACCCGCGAGAAATCCACTCTCATTGAATTAATGCGATTTTTGTGCCTAGACTCGAGATGTTTCTGGAACTTTGGACCTTGAATAATGAAGTCCTTGATTTCAATCTCTACTTTATCCTCATCTTGACAGGTTTGAGATCTCTGCTCTCAATAACATGGGCTTTTCCATTAATTAGGAACCAATTCCACACTTCGAAATTCACCTCCAAATTTTAGAGAATCGTTCCAAATTCCACCCTCACACAAATCTATAGGAATAGATCAGACAAAGCCGAGCATCCGCGAATTTAAAGACGTACATACCTCGAAGCACTTCAAACTAGCGGCGAAACTGTGAATATGAGCCATGGCAGCCATAGAGATGTTGAAAAGCAAGATCATTGATATCCTGAAAAGACAGAGATTATTGCTCTTTGTTGAAAAACTGTGATGGGCGATTTTATCACAAAATCTCGATTGCTCGGCTCACTGACGTCTAAATGGAGCGGACATTACGAATGATATAGAACGGATTGAAATGTTTCAAGATGTGAGAAAAATCAGGGTGAGCCTGGGTGAGTTCAATCGGCTTATTTCAGTAACTAGCTAGCGAAATCGACAAAAAATCGAATTCGGCTGTTCTAAGAAAGGCGATATTCTGACGATGAAACAAAGACAAAGAGAAGTGGCTCAAGGATATTGTGGTTGGTTGGGCTGACCAAATCTACGTGGCGTAATTTTGAATGACGAAGTAGAGTAACATCAATTTTTGCAAAAAGTACAAAAATGAGACCAGAGTTTAGATGCGAACGGATTTGAACATCCTCTGAGTGTACATGCTTACACAACACGGCATAGTTATAAAAGCGCGCCCAAATCCGAGATCCGCCGGAAGAGAGACGGGGGGAGGGGGCACGAGTACCTTACTCCAAATGATCGGCAAAACAAACATTTTACATATTTCTCCATTGCCAAACTTTTAGCTCGCGCATCGTGAGCGATGGCACTGGTCAAATCAGATGAAAGTATTTCACAGTAGAGTTTGATGGAAATCCGTTCTTACTTCACGACAATCTCAGCACCCGTCTAGATAGTGATGACGATGATGATATAGTGGCGTTCTCAGACTTAAGAATCTATTGCCGCGGTAATTCGCTCTTTTACCCGCAAGCCCAAGGTGCTGGAGCTCTCTCAGCTTTGGTTCGGATTGAAGAGAGACCTTCTGTTAGATTCGTGGGAGAAGGGCGGGCAGTTTCTGGGTGAAGTTGGTTTATTGGATGAGCATTTTCGAGATCCGCTCACCACACGTATGATTGTGCAAGTCCGGGAGCCGTTATTGCTGCATAACATGGGTACAAGAGGTTCATAAAGCGTGAATCTTGCATCTACAGATTTCAAACTATCGAAAAAAATCAATACAACCACCAGAAATGTGAGATCCAGCTTCTGTGACAAAATTATTCATCCTCAAAACACGGCAATAAATTCTTATTGAAGAGTGCCGATTCCGTGGCCACGCGGAAACATGACCAAAAGTTGATTTATTCAATCATCGTAACGATTTTTCTCAAACATTTGATGATATTAGATGTTACCTTCGTGTAAAAGTTTCTATTGTACTCTTCTCCAAGTCGTACTTAATGGACATTTACAGCGAAATTTCAATTCTGAGACAAAAACTGTGAGTTCGTGCTGAGAATATACAAGATTTATATAATATCGGGAAAAAAATTTTTACTTTCCATATTTTTTAGTTCAAATGCCCAATCTAGATAGGATTATCAGTAGCAAGATATACCTTAGATACTAAGGAATTGATTTTTCACATTCGCCCACGGTCCACTATCTGTGAGCTAGTTTCGACAGAACTGACGACTTAGCCAATGGTGAATCAAGAATGAATATCATCGCCAGCAAAAGGATCCCCGCATGGATTTTCTTCGAGATTTGTCCCCCCTTCCCGAGCCCCTCCCCCGCCCCAAAAATCTTCCTCCTCGTGAGTAATACGCTATTTGAACAAACAATTCTGAGAAGTTGCTCATCTTGTTCCAAAACTATTTTTTTTATTTTGCCTCTTTTGCACAAAATCCTGCGACCAACGTTATTTTCTAAAACACTCAATACTTCGGAATTATGAGTCTCTGGAATTTACCCAATGTCCTGAAAGCAGTATCGAAGCAAGTGTTTGCGATATTTAGCGTTGAATGAAAACCGAAACAGAACAAAAATTCAGTTCTCTTCGAGACCTAATTCACTAACTATTCCAGTTAGTTTTGTTGGAATGTTTTTCACAAGATCCAATGGTAATACAGTAGGTCCCGCTTAATGTGATCGCATCAACACCAGAAAATTTGATTCTACTGAACGGATAATCCTAATAACCGAGCATAATTCACATAAACTTATATGAGTAGAGGAACCGATGGGAGGTGATTATATTATCTGTGACCACATTTAACGGCACCTACTGTACTAATTATGATCGTGGACATCAGGTACTACCATGAAAAATATGGTTTCTGATCCGAAATCCTAGCATCGTGCGGCAATTTAATTTTATACAACGTCATGATGAGTGATTTTGGATTGCAAGAAAATGAACTTATACTTCAGTGTCGCTTTTGTTAGATGTTTCAAGTTGCGTATATTCTACATTTTTTTCGAATGAATGAAAAAAAAAAAATTCAAGAAAAATAAGC
>JAPYYZ010000429.1:0-20504 GCA_030522705.1 Eretmocerus eremicus
AATGATCATTTGAATGAACCAGAGATGATTCAGAGTCACCAACTTCCCGTATCTCGTGGTAGAATGTATATCACACCCGTTTTCCAGATTTCATCCATTCTTCACGATAATATGGAGTAGTTCTCGGGGACCGCATGAATCTTCCCTCATTCTGCAAGTCTTCAGCTGTCATATCCATTTTGAATCATGTCGATAAATCGTCTAGAACTGGAGTTGCTAACTTTTGACACAAAAATAAATGCAAATCTCCCACTGTGCGACATGGCAAGAGATGCATCTTCCCCTGTTCTTGACCTGACTTTTGTCAGCTCGTCGCTCGCGCGAGGAATTACTACATGGCAGATCATGGTAGCCAACGGGAAAAGGGCCATATCCCAAGCCTGCGATGCTTCCATGCCTTTTAGAGAAAAGCCTCGCTTCCACGGGGAGCGGGAGGTTCACTAGTGGAATGAGCAGATAGCGCATCTCCGCAGAGACGCCAAGGTGAAAGGAGACGAGCGAAGCGATCACGCAAACGTGGACTCGCGAAGCCGACAAGAAGGCACATAGAGCAGCAAAGGAGCTCCTCCGGAACGCAATTTGCTCAAGCAAGCAGAAGTGTTGGATTGCCCTGTGCAACATGATCGGAAGGGATCCATGGGGAACGCCCAACAGGGAGGTGATGAGCAAGTTCCACTCGCAGGAGGGCAAGTCTGCATGAACCGACAATGTGACAGTGCTGAGTATTCTCTCAGCACTGTGAGGGTACTAGCTAAGGCCCTGTCTCCTCAGGGAGAAGCAAGGCTCACTTTCCCCAGTGTCGTTGCCGAGACCATCCCTCTATCCGACGAGGGGGAGCTGAGGCAAGCCGTGAAGAGACTTGCGAATGGCGAGGCCCCGGGGCTAGAAGGGATCCCTAACGAGGCTCTTGAGCTTGTAGCTAGAGTCCAGCCCAGCCTTTTGCTGAAGGGATTCAACAAATGCCTGCTAGTAGGAGTATTTCCGTCCGCATCGAAGAGGCAGAAGCTGGTTCTCAACCCAAGAGGGAAAGGCGGCGACCCAACGGAGCCTTCGCCGAACCGACCGCTCAACATGTTGGACAACTCGGGGAAAATGTGCGACTGCATGATCCTCAACTAACTGGAAAAGAGATACGAGCACAGCGGAGGAGTGTTCGCGATGCAGTACGGCTTCCGCAAAGGGCGCAGTACGCTGCACGCCATCGAGTGTGTGCAAGATCGAGTCGAGGCTGCATTGAAAATGAGGCATGAGCCAGGAGGCGGGATATGCGTTATCATCGCCCTGGACGTCAAGAACGCGTTCAACACTGCGAGTTGGGAGCGCATTCACAAGTCCCTGGATGGAAGAGTGCCGCCCTACCTGCTGGCGATTGTCAGCGATGGATTGAGAGATCGAGTGCTCGTCTGCAACAAAGACGAGGCCCCCAAATTTAGTTCGAGCTCTCTGCAGGCATAGCCCAGGGCTCTGTCTCAGGACCGTTCGGATGGAACAAACAAGACGACGAGTTCCTCGAATTGGATCTTCCAGATGGGGCGGAACTTGTAGGGTTCGCAGATGATGCGGTTATAGTTGTAGCTGCTGGAACCACGTGGTAGGTGGAGTGCATTGGGAATGAGTCCCTCCATCGCATTGGCCAATGGTTCCTGGAGAATCACTTGGAACTGGCCGAACACGAGTGAGAAAGGATGCTCGTCACAAAGAGGAGGAGTTTTGAGAAGCCTGTCTTTGTCATCAACGGTCATGAGATCCCGGCCGAGAGGGAAAGAAAGTACCTTGGGTTGTGGTTCGACGATAAGTGGAGCTACAAGGTTTAGGTGAGTAAAGCCGCACTCACGGCAGATAGAGTGGGCAGTGCTCTCCAGCAGCTCATGCCGAACATCGGCGGGTCGAAGCCAAATGGAAGAGCCTCACTCAGTTCCGTGAGCTACTCCATAGAAGCTCTACGGTGCCGCGATTTGGGGTCAGGTAGCCAGAGGGTCCGTGATCGAAGCAAAAATGGGCCCTTCCCAGCGGCGTATGGCGTTCCGCACCATCAGCGCCTACTGCACGGTGTCGAAGCAAGCAGCGTACGTGCTGGCTAGAGCACCACCCATTCGGTTGTTGGTGACGGAACGAGTGCGCATAAGGAACCGCCAAGAGGCCCTCAAGAGCGACGGAGTGGAACTGAACCCGACCCGGATGGCCCTCATCCGAGAGTCTGAAAGGGAGGCGACAGTGGCCAATTGGCAAAAGGAGTGGGACAGCTCAACCAAGGGCGCGTGGACGCGCCAGTTGATTCTCAATTCAGACAAGTGGGTTAACCGGGCCCACGGCGAGCTGGACTACTGGCTGAAGCAGGCCTTGAGTGGACACGGCTGGTTTGGGGTGTACCTGGAGCGGTTCCAGACGAGGGGAACCCTGATTCGCCAGATGTGCGAGGCGGACTGGAACGACATAGAGTACGCACTTTTCGCGTGTGCTGATACAAATGTAGAGGGGGCATGGCTCATGGGACGGCTCGGCTCTCAGTTCTCACGTGAGGACCTTGTGCCAGTCATGCTTCGCAGTGAGGAGACGTGGGATGAAATCGCCAACTTCATCAGAACGGCAATCACCCGGAAAGGAGAGCGAGAACGAGCGCTGCCGCGCCAAGCAAAGGGTGCTGCCGAGTGATCAACGACGACCTGAGAAAAGATCAACACCGGACGATCTAGAGGAGGAAGGAGAGCGGAACATCCAGAGAAACACGCTTGCAACGTCTGCGAGCATATTATCCTTATTGACCACCATGAATAAAATGAATGGATGAAAAGGAAAATTCCCCTCTACGGTGTCCATGACCTTGTCGTGAGGAGAGGGCTACGAACTAAGAAGCACACGAACCAATTCCCGGAACACTCCACACTCGTAGTCGCTTCATTTCATGGGGCATCCCGAAGGCGACTTCAAGAGAGTGAAGGAGAGACGCGGCGACCCAGAGATGGGGACCTCTACCGCAGATAATCACCGAGAGTCAAAACCATGAGGTTAAGACGTGGCGGCCTACCGATGCAGGCTTCCGCCCACTGAGGTAACGATACGGAGGGGAGAACTCGCGGGGATTCGTCACCCAGGGTACGCATCCGACCTTATAACGGTCTGAATTTTGCTGAAAAGTTAAAATTGAGTCATTCAATTATTGACTCTTTCCTTAACTATTCCAGACCAGCCGTATATCGTACAATCAGCATGTGATTATCTGTCTCTCTCTCATCGACTAACAAATTGTATACAGCCACGTAAATCAACGCAAGACTATATAATGATCTTTCTTCCTAGTAATACATCGAGCGCTCGTCCTCTATCTCTCTCGCACACGCATGAAATCATATATAGGGGTTTTGCTTGCTCGCATTGCGCCGATCATGTCTCTTCCTCGCGCGACCCCCCAAACTAGCTCAAATCACGTGTCGGGCGCGAAAGCCATTCGGCGATGCATGAAGGCGTGTGTTGCGCGTCTCCCCCGAAAGTGGGATGAATTCGGCATGAGTGAGAGACGGCAACCGACGAGGAGCTGAGGGTCGATCAGCGACGAACCGGAAAGGAGAGTGGTCTGCCAGACACCAAACTCACTCGAACGCACGTTCGTTCCTCGAGCTAGCCGGCGATAGGAAAAATCCGCGCCTGGTGGCGACTAGCCAGCTCGAGATCTCAACCAGGAGATGATTCCGGATGCAGGCGACTAGCCGCTTTGTCGGCTAGAACACCAGTCGATGTGATATATAGGCAATTGGTCCTAAATAGGCCAATCGGTCGAGATGTGAGTTTGACCGCGATTTGATTATAGACATCGCCATTGAAAGTTTCTCCAATGGTGATTTCCCTCGGGCGCGACCTTGACGACCGATTACCTGCAGGCCAGGTCGTTAGCGTGAAAATCAACTAACCGCGGTCGGGTGGGTCTTCATAGTTCTGTCCCCTTTGCGCAGTGCGTAAATGGCCCACCCACGCCATATACCACAATTCCGAGCGGCAGGACTTCGATCGTTCCCCTGTATAAGAGGTCAATTTTCACGCGTCGCGATCGCGGAGAAGTCAAATCTGTTCGTTTAGCAGATGTACGAGACCAGCCGCGAAATCAAATCTTTGAAGGACAAGCTCAGCCCTACTTTGGAGAACAAGGCCGAGAAAACGGCGGCGGCGGCCTCATTCGCCCAGCCGAGACTCGGTCAATCCGCCCAGAACCCCGGGCAAGGAAGCCAAAACAAGAGAGGCCGCACGAGCCCCACCTCTGGGGAAGAGAACCAAAGGAAGAGAACGAAGCGACTGGCCCTCAGACCGGCCCAGCGTCTTCTGCCAGAACGGGAAGCCGGGGACTCAAAGTCGGAGGCGTCCACGTCTGGCATGCCCCTCTCGTTCCGGTCCGTGGGCAGTCAGCCCATGGATAGCGACCTAGGCCGGGAGAAGGCCGGACGGTGCAAAGGGCGTGGGAGGAGCAGCGTAAAGGATCCTCCATAGGCACGAGGAAGGAAAAGAGAGAAGAAGAAGAGGTCAAAAAGGATGAGAAGAGAGTGGGATCATACGCAGTCTTCGTCGAAGTCACAGAGAGTGGCTTATTCTATGTGGACATGCTCAGGGAAACGGAGCAGGGAGAGGGCACAGAGGATGTCGCTCCGAAAGTCTCAAAACTTCGGGGAACAAAGGACAGATACCCCCTCATAAAGCTACAGGAACGGGTCGAGACAGACTCCATTGAAGATGTTATGAAGGGTGCAATCCAAAATTTGGGAGTGGTACGACGTCTCACTCCAACTGTCACGCTGGAAGTGCTGGAAATTGACGAGGTCAGCACGCTGTAATGGGTCAAAGAAGCCGTCGTCGTGGTACTTGATGCAGAGCACGCAGGGAGTATCACTGCAAGAACCATACGTCCTAGATACAGGGGTACTCAGGTCGCGGTGATCACAGTCCCAGCGGAGTTAGCAAAGAGCCTGCTGAGCAAGGAAAGAATCCGAGTGGACTCCGTCCATGCTCGGATCCGCGAAAAAGGTGGTATCCCGAGTTTGTCCGATTGACTCCAGTATGACCACGTGTCTGCTAGGTGCGATAAGCCGCAGGAGCGCCGATCGAAGCGGCGCTTCAACTGTGGCGAGGGAGGCCACATAGCGCTCAACTGCGCAGTGAAGGAGCACAAGTGCCTGAGCTGTCAGACCCTGCAGGAGGAAAGAACCATAGGTCTGGGAGGCAATGCTGCACTGTATATCAACTGGCAAGAGCAGCCGGCAGGCGCCGGAATTAGCGCGGGAATGGCTAAGTTCCTACAGAAGAATCTCCATAGGAGCACCGACGCCCACGACCTTCTCGGAGCAGAGACTACGAGTCTCGGAGTGGACCTACTGATCATCTCGGAGCTGAATCTGAGGCGGGAGAGTGCCAGGACGACATAAGACCTGCGGAGTCGGGCGGCCATCCAAATCTTGAATGCTTCGCTCACCGACACCGAGGAACCAACGAGAGGGAACGGCTGAGCTCGCAGAGTGATGGGCGACGTTGGGGTGTATAGTTGTTACTACTCACTCAACACGTCGATGAATGACTTTCGATGCGATGTGGAAGAGCTCGAGACTAGCGTGGAGCCGGAGAAGGAGCTGGTGGTGGCGGCTGGAGACGTCGATGCCAAGTCACCGACCTGGAGCGGGGGACCCGAAGATGAGTGTGGCATCACAGTAGCGGAGACCATGGCTCGGCGCGACAAGGTCCTGCTCAAACGAGGGGAGCGAGCGACATGGCACCGGGAGGCAACTTTATCTCCCACCGTGCTAGACCTGACCTCTGACGGTTCAGGGCTTGCCCGACGAATGACAGCGTAGGAGGTTCTTTACTCAGGAACACTGGGCGACCAGCAGCACATCCATTCTAGAATAGACGGGGGGGGGGTGGAGAAGAGATAGGAATGCCTGACCTATTGTGGGATGGCGAGTCTGCGAACTTGATGAGGAGCGGTTTGACACCGTGATCTTAGAGGCATTAGATTCTGAAGATGGACTCTCACCTCACGACACTGTAGACAGCGACACGAGAGTCATCACGTGAGCTTGTGATGCCGCCATGCCGAGGAGGAAGCAACTCCGCTCCCAGAGGGAGCAGGTCTACTGGTGGATCGAGGGAATAGCGAGTCTCCAGCGCAACGCCAACGCCAAGAGGAGACAGGCCAAGAAGGCACGGAAACGTGGACTCGCGTCAGCGTAGGCCAACAAAGAAGCACATAAAGTGGAGAAAAAACAGCTTCGAAACGCCATCCTCAAGAGTGAGCAGGAATGTTGGGATGACCTGTGCAGCATGGTCGACAGCGAGCCTTGGGGTGGACTGTACAGGGTAGTTATGAGCAAGCTACGCTCACAATCAGGGAGATTAGCACCGACGGACAATGTGACAGTACTGGAAATAGCTAGGGCTCTCCCCGCAGAAGGAGCGCTCAGGCTCACTCTTCTTAGTAGAGTCTCCGAAGCTGTACTTCTTCTTGACGGAGAGGAGCTCAGGCTAGCCACGGAGAGACTCACAAGCGGCAAAGCCCCGGGACTTGATGGGATGCGCAACGAGACTTTGAAGATTGTGACCAGAGTGCGGCCTAGCCTCCTGTTGAAGGTGTTCAACGAATGCCTGCTAGGAGGAGTCTTCCCGAATATTAAGAAACGACAGAATTCAGAGCTCATCCCGAAAGGGAAGGGCGGCGATCTGGGAGAGCCCTCGTCGAACCGGCCGCTGAACATGCTCGACAATCTGGGAAAGATGTATCACCGCATGATCCTCAACCAACTAGAGAGAGAAGACGAACGCAGCGTAGGAATTCCTCCGATGCAGTTTGGCGTCCGAAGGGTGCGCAGCGCACTTCACGCGATCGAGTGCAATCTGCACTGGAGATGGTAACCAGAAGGAGGGTTCCGCGCCATCATCGCGCTGAACGTGGGAAACGCGTTCGATACGGCGAGCTGGGAGCGTATCTACAAGACCCTGGACAGAAGAATACCACCCTACTTGCTACCGGTCATCAGCGATGGACTTCGAGACCGTGTGCCCATCTGCGATACCGACGGAGGACGCATTGAGCTGGAGCTGTCTGCGGGCATAGCCCAAGACTCTGTCTCTGGCCCATTTGAATGTAACACACAGTACGACGACTTCCTCGCTCTGAACCCCACGAACGAGGCGGACCTGGTTGGGTTTGCGGACGACGCAGCATTAGTTGTTGTCGCCAGAACTGCGTGGGGAGTCGACTGTATTGGCAACGAGGCACTCTACTGCGTTAGCCAGTGTTTCCCCGACAATCGAGTTGCCCGAAGCCAAATGCGAAGGAATGCCATTTACATGGAGAAGAAGTTTCCAGATGCCCGTGTTCACCATCAGAGAGAACGAGATCCCCTTAAAGAAGGAACTCGAGTACCTGGGGATGTGGTCTGACTATAAGTGAAGCTACAAGGCCCCGCTCAGAGAAGCTGTGCTGAAGTCAGACAGAGTAGATATTGCTCTTCAGCGGCTCATGCCGATTATTGGAGGGCCCAAACCGAATAGGAGAGCTTCGATCAGCACCGTGAGCTACTTCATCGTGCTCAACGGTGCGACCAACTGGGGCTGAATAGCCAGCGATGCCGTGATCGACGGGAAACTAGACCCAGTCCAGCGGCGTCTTGCGCTCCGGACGATCAGCGCCTACTGCACCGTGTCTTATGACGCAGCGTGCGTACTGGCAGGTCCCCCATCAATCCGTCCGCTAGTTGCTGGAAGAGTGCGAAAATGGGGAAAGCAAGAGGCTCTCAAGAGCGATGGTGTGGAGCTCAACCCGACCCGGAAGACCCCCATCCGAGAGGTTGAACGGGCGGAGACAGTGGAGGAATGGCAGAAGGAGTGGGCCTGGTCAACGAAAGGTCGCTGGACACGCGGACTGATCCCCAACACAGCCAGGTGTATCGATCGAACTCATGGAGAACAATTCTTTCTTCTTCCAAGTGAAGATGTCATGGTGTGGATTGGACGAGCAATTAATGTTAATTGACAGATTGCATTCGACTTTCCAATGCATCTGAGTCCCGTCACTAATTACACAGGATTTCGCAGAGCACTTTTTGGAAAGGGAAGCAAAATTCCAAATAATCATAAAGAACTCGACTACTGGCTGACGCAGGCGATGAGCGGGCATGGTTGCTTCGGGGAATACCTGGAGCGGTTGCTGGAGAGAGAAATTCCGGTCTGCCAGATGTGTGGGGCCAACTGGGACGACGCGGAGCACGCACTCTTCCACTGCGAGGAGACAAGGATAGAGAGGAAGCGGAGCTCATGGAGTTTCTCGGGGCCCAGCTGACTTCTGAGAACCTCGTGCCAACCATGCTCCATAGTAGAGAGACGTGGGCTACGATTGCCGGATTCATTAAGACGGTGATCACCCGGAGAGAAAAACGTGGACGGGCATTGCTGCGCCAGGCAAGAAGCGCTGCATAGCAAATACGGACGACCTGAAGAGTGATCAACACCGAGCGACTTGGAAAGAAGAGAAAAGAGCTGGAGACTCGGAGGCACACGCTCCTCCAACCCCGGAGCAGTGCACGGACGGTTCTAGGGTGGGTTGGTTATGACATGTCGGATGTTGTCCCAATTAGCGGGGAGGTTCAGGCGGTGTCATGCTTTATGCCAACCCAGAGGCACAATCCGTCACGAAGTTTGCGAGCAGATTACCCAATGAGGATGATTCTCTCATTGACCACCATAAGGAAAAAGATAGATACTCCCTAATCGCTCGTGGCAAAAGTCCATCAAGTCATATATATATGCATCTTCGCACATACATAGTGAAGGTAGAAGAAGGAATTTTCACTTCGGTGAAAGATATCATTCTCATCACAGATTCGACTAGTCAAGGATGAATATAAAGATATAGAAACTACTAGCAAGGACAGGTGAGGGCTTCCAACTTCATCTTAACCATCACAGATCAACTATGTTCAATCCAGAACTGGGAGGGGAGAGCGAGGGGAAATGGAGCAAATGTAGAGAAATGGAAAAAAGTAGGAAAAACAAGCCTTTAAGGATTGGAATAATGCTCAGCATCTACGTTGATTGTCTGGGGAGGGAGTTCCAGCGAGTAGCACCCTACTGCCTCTTCAAACGATTCTAGACTTTTGGCTCGCCGTATACTCGGAGGGAGAAAAGTCCAGAAGTGGGCACATGAAGTCCATTCTGCTTAGTGAATCCATTTGTGCATTCATAACTGGATCCCAAAACTTCTCCTACTTGCAGGTTATACTCTACAGGGTTTGCTTGGAGTTTGGTGATAAAGCAAATATATCAGAGCAATCGTGGAACAGCCAAAGTTGAAATGGATACAGAACGCTTCAGTCTTGCTGATTACTATGCTGGTTCACGTATTACTGAGAAAGATTCTGAATTGCGGATCAATTCCAATAGGTTCATTTGGGTGAGCTCTGATGAATGTCTGGCTCGTCAAACGAAGTTTGGACACAGGTATGACTCTGCAAGGACTGTTCCCTATACTCGCTCATATCATCATGTGAGACCGGTTAATAACAAAACTGCAGAATTCAGAGGAGTATCAGCGGCTGAAGCGTCTAAGAAGATGAAAGTCTTGAAGACCTGATTGGCGAATTTGGCCGGAGCCTTAGATTATCATTCACATACCAGAGCTTTTCGAGAGAAGATTATTGAATCAATTCGACATGTCTCATCGTTCTGATCAGACCGTCTCATCATTCACAGCATTCGAGGATGTTCGAATCCGAGGTTCAGCAAAGTTCTAGAGTCAGTACAGCAGTATTCGCTTCGATAAGGAGCTCAAATGAGTGAAAATTTGCCTATAAGTCCTCACATAATTTCAATTATCTTGACTGTTTCTAAATTTTCTGTAGATTATGTGAACATCAGTATCCATCGTTGTGTTCTGAGAAGAGAAGATAGATACTCCCTACTGAAAACCCCCACATGAAATCACGTAAAATTGCACGTGCAATCACAGCTGCAATTACACGTGTAATGGCAGGTGCGATTGCAGCTGTAATTTCACGTGTACTTACAGCTGTTATTTCGAGTGGCATTATGGAACTTTTCGTAACCTGGAATTGTACGTGTAGTCCCACCTGTCGCGCACGTGGAATCACAGCTGTTATCACACTCGCCGTCGCACGTGGAATTTCACGTGCCAAAGTTGGAAGTAACGTTGAATGAATGTTACGAAACACGAATCACTGAGGAGGTCAAAAATGATTCAAACTCAAGGATGATTGAATTTATTCAGAATATCCCATCAATGGCTGAGAAGTGAGTGAGGGGTGTTCTGTGATCTGTTACCATTCTGTACCAATTCGAGTATCTCCACGAATCACATCAGATAAAAATGACGATAACAGTGATGGATTGTAGTAAATTGGAATATGATTTGGGAATATTTCCATCGAATATAATAACAATTTCCAATATAAAGTCAAGAAACTACAAAAAATGAGACTCCAAATGATTTTTAACACGGACTTGCTCACGAAGCACAACCTCCATTCAATAATATTGAATATTATCATAAGAAAAAGGTACTCACTCTGTGACCGATAATTTTATAGCGCCAGGTTGAACGCTCCTCATTGTGGAGCCTGCCAGATCGATGATATAAGTCGTAGACTGTCATCGCTAGTTCCCGCCGATTCCTCGCGTAACGGGTGGGTTGGCCTGTAAAACATCGAATTGATCAATTCACTTCATGACCCATCAATCCTGATATTGATAAGAAAAACTTCATCGTTTATGTTGCTCGTTTTTCAGCTTAATCGATTGCTGATTTTTTATATTTAGGATTTTCAAAATTATAATGAATTCTAGAGCTCACTTTGAAAATGACATCCACCGCCACGGATAGAAACTCCAAAAATTCATCAGTTTCGATTCTCATGATGCGATTCCTACGGACTAGAAATTGGTTTCCTCACCAAAACAATTCACAGCCATTGCGTGACCATAACCATCTCTCTGAATGCGGTTCGCTCGGTCAAGCACCTCGACATCTCTCAATTGTTGCTGATTTCTATTAAGGTCATCATTAATTCCTAGAAGTCTTTGTCGTTCTGCCTCGGCTTCAGCCGCCCGTTGGTGATTGATGATGACCTTGATAAAAATCAACAACAATTGAGAGATGTCGAGGTGCTTGACTAAGCGAACCGCATTCAGAGAGATGGTTATGATCGTGCAATAGCTGTGAATCGTTTTGGTGAGGAAACCAATCTCTAGTCCGTAGGAATCGCATCATGAGAATCGAAACTGATGAATTTTTGGGGTTTCTATCCGTGGCGGTGGGTGTCATCATTAAAGTGAGCTCTAGACTTCATTATAACTATGAAAATCCTGAATATGAAAAGTCAGCAATCAATTAAGCTGAAAAATGAGCACCTAAACAATGAAGTTTCTCTGATCAATATCAGAATTGATGTGTCATTGAGTGAATTGATTCCTTCGATATTTTACAGACCAACCCACCCGTTACGCGAGGAATCGGCGGGAACTAGCGATGACAGTCTACGACTTATATCATCAACCTGGCAGTCTCCACAATGAGGAGCGTATGACCTGGCGCTATAAAATTATCGGTCACAGAGGAAGTATTTTCTTCTTATAACAATATTTAATACTATTGAATGGAGGTTGTGCTTCGTGAGCAAGTCCGTGTTAAGAATCATTTGGAGTCTAATTCTTTGTAGTTTCTTGACTTGATTTTGGAAATTGTTATTCTATTCGATAGGAATATTCCCAAATCATATTACAATTTACTACAATCCATCACTGTCATCGTCATTTTCATCTGATGTGATTCGTGGAGATACTCCAATTGGTACAGAATGGTAACAGATTACAGAACACCCCTCACTCACTTTTCAGCCATTGATAGGATATTCTGAACGAATTCAGTTATCCTCGAATTAGAATCATTTTGAACCTTCTTAGTGATTCGTGTTTCGTGATATTCATTCATTCTCACTTCAGACTTTGGCACGTGGAGTTCCACGTGCGCCACACGTGGGATTACACGTACAATTTCAAGTTACGAAAAGTTCCTTAATGCCACTCGAAATTACAGCTGTAAATACACGTGGAATTACAGCTGCAATAACACCTGAAATTACACGTGTAATTGCAGCTGTAATTGCACGTGCAATTTCACGTGAAATTTCACGTGGGGGTTTTTCAGTGGGGCCTAGCTCAGAAACGGTCGTTGTAATGGGGGAAAATGCGTACAAATCACTATCTGCGAATTATAGGTATTTCTAAGACCTACAAAATCCTTCTTCAGAATTTGATTATCTTCTATCTAGTCGGAGCTATAGCGTCTCGAAGATGACGCAAGAATCGCAAGAACTCGCTCTTAGTAATTTTCCCCTAGAAGTCACTAGACTCGATAATTCCACTCTGGACAAATTTTTCCTCAAAAGTACAGCCATTTACAAAGAAAATGCGCCCACACACGTCTCAAAAGGTTCACCTGGGTCGAAGATATGAATTTTTCAAGGGAGGCTCAAAAAGGGTCAAAAATGGGCTTTTCTTGGGCCCTAGGGACCACAAAAGGGGTTGAAAAAAGTCTGGAAAAATTTTCTTCAACTATTTTCACATGGTACTACGTGAAAAAATTTTTTGGAATTTTTCCCAGACCCCCCTGGTGACGGTTTTGTCCAGCTTGCTCCAGAACTACCCATATATGATCAGCCTCTGCGAGTCAAATCATACTGGCTAATTTGCCGATCCTTCTCAGCTGATTTGCTCAATTTAACTCATATTGGAATGGATCACTCCACTTTGACATGTGTACCCTCCGAGCCTCGTATGGTTTGCGGGGATGCATCGAAAGGATTTTGATGGAAGATCTGTACGAAGGTGAGAAGAGACACACGTGGGAAAATTTTATTCTACGCTAGATGTTAGTGCGTCTCGCCATTCCCTGACAGATCTGGCTCCTCAGGGGGGAATGAGAGATCTGTCGAAGTTAGTCCCCAACGCACTGACCAAAGTGGCCGATTGTCAAAGAACTTGATCCATCAATCACAATCCGAGTTGACCGCTTGCATGGAAGCTGTTCAACACGCTATTCACATATGTCTCCCTTCTCGACAGTTTATTTGATCTCTCAGTCTCCCTGAGGAGCCAGATCTGTCAAGGAATGGCGAAACGCACTGACATCTAGCGTAGGATCAAATTTCTCCACATGTTCCTCATCTCACCTCCGTACAGATCTTCCATCAAAATTCTTTCGAAGCATCCTCGCAGACCATACGAGGCTCGGAGGGTACACATGTTGTATTGGAGTGATCCATTCCGATATGTGTCAAATCCAGTAGATTAGCTGAAAGGAATCGGCAAATTAGCCAATATAATTTGACTCGCAAAAGCCGATCATATATATATATATATTTCATGATTTGAACTCCCCGCGAGTGATAAAAAGATACCCGATCATATCGATCGAGTTTCAAAATTGATGTGATATTTCACCGATAGTGGGCCTAATAAACTGTCGAGGTGATAAGCATATGGATATAGCGTATTGAACAGCTTCCTCGCAAGCGGTCAACTCGGACCGCGATTCATATATAAGCCGAATCGAGTTCTTCGACAATCGACCACTTTGATCAGTGCGTCGGGGACTGACCTCGATAGATCTCTCAGTCCCCCTAAGGAGCCAGATCTGTCAAGGGATGGCGAAACGTGCTAACATCCAGCGTGGGATTGGATTTTTCCACATGCTTCTCTTCTCACCTTCGTACAGATCTTCCATCAGAATCGTTTCGATGCATTCTCGCAAACCATACGAGGCTCGGAAGGTACACATGTCAAAAAGGAGTGATCTCTTTCGATACATGTGTCAAATCCAGCAAATTAGCTGTGAAGAATCGGCAAATTAGCCGATCTAATCCGACTCGCAAAGGCTGATCATATATATATTTTATGATTTGAACTTCCCGCGAGTGATGAATAGATACCCGATCATATCGATCGAGTGTCAAAATTGATGTAATAATTCTCCCAAAGGCCATTCCCCACTTCAGGTGAACAATAAAAAATATCTTATACTTGCATTTTTCGTTCCTCCCACACAACACATGCGATGGAGCTGTAAATGAATTACACGGATTTTCTATGAATTTTTGAGTATTACAATGTTAAAGGACAATTGCGGAGAGTTTGCGATCATTTAGGAATTTTACGAATGATATCACAAATTCCAAGATCTGCCCATGAATTGATTGAACTCCTCCCAAACTCCAGATTGGAGGCTTTGAATCAGATCAATTGTCGATGGATGTGTATGTTCAGCTACAAGAGTTCAGTTTGAAAGAACAAAGACGGCATCAGCGGTAATGCTGGATTTGCTTGTGGTGTATGGGGCTGATATGAAGGATCCTCGTGCACTCTATATGTTTGTTTATTTCGATATACAATATACGTGATTATAATGCGGCAGCTCAATATGCACTAAATTCCGCCCTGAGACATCATTGCTTATACTATTAGATTACGCCTTTACGATAGAAGAGTAGGCGTATACGATATCTGGAAACTCTGGCCTCGTTATTAAGCAGATGCTTTACTAGAGAATGAAGCTTCACTCTCGCATTTTCTTATGATATTTGATTAATCCAACCAATTCCATTTTTTCGAGAGGATTCTGAAGATGGTTCAAGATCCCGTCAAATGGTGTTCAGTTCTGCGTGTATTTCACGGCTCTAGCAGTTCCCGCTGACCGAGACCTAGAAACAAAGAGACGGACCGATCGAGTCTGTGGCTCTGCTCATATATGGGATCGAGAGTTTCAGAGTTCAACGCCCGTGAAAAAGAATACGTATGGGTCGAAGTCTGGGAGATTTCGTCTCCTTAGAGTCTGGCATTTAGTCATTCTTAGCGGACTATGCGGAACTTGTGCGAGACTTTCCATTCATCTCAAGAAAAGTCTGGAGAAATCTACCAGACTATTAAGATGACCATTTCTGGGACTTAGACTCCACTATGTAAGCCTGGCATGATCATCCGGACATGAATCGAGACATTTCTGATGAATCCTCGCTTCCTGGAAGTAGTGCATCCAGTCTGGTTCATCGAATCAGACTATTTACCAAACTATTCCCCTAATTTTCAGTTTCTTGGAAGTGCGGCGAAAAGTCCCCTTGTTTTAGCCAGACTAGTTTCGAGGCCCAAACGAAGAGGATGACGCTTGGCAAATGTGTGGCTTCAAGTCTGGCATATTCTCCCAGACTTTGATCGGCACTATATTGGAGAACTCATATTGAATAATTATGTTACGCAGCGAATTGTGTTGAACGCCCTGTCGTCGAAGCTTTGATCGAGAATGATGACAAATGTTTTCATAAATCTGGTCAGACTGATAAGGGCGACGAGGCGCCTTGAGGAATAGGCGATGGGCCTCTGACGAGATATGAACATTATGTTATCAAAATCCGTCTTTTTCGCGGTCCAGTGCAGCCACAGAACCACAGATGTCAGTCTCTCATTGTTGCAGCTTGCTGAGGCGACAGATCGAGCTTCTCCCACGGAGTGCGCATTCCACTCCGACAGCCCCAGTAGCCCACGTGACCCAGGTCAGCGTCGGCCGCTCCTCCTGCAAAGTAAGCAAATATCCGCAAAGAATCGAGGAGATTTCATAGTTGCAATATAATTATGGCCTATGACGATTTGCATTGAATCCCAATGATAGATTGTCGGAAATCGAAGATGGAACGACGATTTGCTTGTGAAAATACGGTTGAGGTTACGTGCGATTAATTGCGACGGGATCTACGGAAAAAAGATCGGATGCTCATCTGATTCGGGAACTCCTTAACTTGAACGGCGCAGCATTTTTGGATCCGCGTGTATGCACAATTGTCATTGAATCTGGGTCGAAAAATATTAGAGACGATTTCAGTGTGTCATGTATGCGCAAAAAGGTGCATCCAAATGACAGACGTCAACGTTAAAGTTTGGTGAAGTGAACTACCGCTGTGCTGTACTATGTTGTTGTTACTACATGATCGGTTACGGGTCGGAGTCGACGTTTTCGCCGAGAAACTTCCTCGTTATTGATGAAACCATCAACTAATGATCATTGTACATACCTTTCTAACGAAGACGAGGCTTGGTGCGAGTTTCCGAATGAGATGAGTATTTCGATCTTACTCCGTGGATTCCGTCGTATTCAATCGCACGTACCCTCAACCGTATATTCACGAGCGAATTGTCGTTCCATCTTCGATCTCCGACAATCTATTATTGGGATTCAATTCAAATCGTCATAGGCCATATTTGTATTGCAACTATGAGATTTCCTTGATTCTTTGTGGATATTTGCTTATTTTGCAGGAGAAGCGGCCGACACTGACCTGGTTCACGTGGGCTACGGGGGCTCTCGAAGTGAAATGCGCACTCCGTGAGAGAAGCTCGATCTGTCGCCTCAGCAAGCTGCAACAATGAGAGACTGACATCTGTGGTTTTGTGGCTGCACTGGACCGCGGAGAAGACAGATTTTGATAACATAATATCCAAATCTCGTCAGAGGCCCATCGCCCATCCCTCAAGGCGCCTCGTCGCCCTTATCGGTCTGACCAAATTTATGAAATCATTGTTAATTATTCTCGATCAAAGCTTCGACGACAGGGCATCTAACACAATTTGCAGCGTAACATAATTATTCAATATGAATTCTCCAATATAGTGCCGATCAAAGTCTGGGAGAATATGCCAGACGTGAAGCCACACATTTGCCAAGAGTCATTCTTTTCGTTTGGGCCTCGGAACTAGTCTGGCTAAAACAACGAGACTTTTCGCTGCACTTCCAAGAAACCGGAAATTAGGGGAATAGTTTGGGAAATAGTCTGATTCGATGAACCAGACTAAATGCACATCTTCCAGAAAGCGAGAATTCATCAAGAATGTCTCGATTTATGTCCGGATGATTATGCCAGATTCACAGAGTGGAGTCTAAAATCTTAGGAATGGTCATCTTGATAGTCTGGTAGATTTCTCCAGACTCTTCTCGAGATAAATCGAAAGTCTCGCACAAACCTCGCATTGTCCGCTAAGAATGACTGAATGCCAAACTTCAACGAGACAAAATCTCCTAGACTTCGACCCAGAGGTATTTTTTTTCACGGGACGTCTTTTCCCCTTCTCCCGCGATAGCTCGCGGGCTCGAGGACCCGGATCTGGGCACTTGTCGCTGGATTGCCAAGCGGGCCAGAGCTCTCGCTCACGCAGTCTTCCCATCCACTCCTCGCGCTCGCGCCGATGACGAATACTCGCCTAAACATTTTGCTCTATCATTCAACGTCGGAGAGCCGCGATTCCGCGACTCATCCTTTCATCAGTGTGAGCATATATATACATATGGAAGTGCACAGTGAATTTCACTCATGTGTGCTCATTCAATCTTCCCGATCTCGCGCTGGAATAGCTTTCACTACGTTTTTACATACACGAGAGTCTTGGGCTCAATCAAATAACTTTTATCAGAAATCTTTGAGACCCCTACATGGTTTCAGAGTCTCAAATTCTCGCAAACCATGTTGTGTCCAATATCCTTCTCGACCTACCTCCAGAGATTTAATATTCTTTCCCTATATGTCAGGTACGCATCGAACTAAATAGGGATTCCAATGCAATCTGAAATTCAAAAACAACTCAAATTCCCCACAGGATCATCACCCAGACTCTTCAACCCATTGAACCATGGTTATTGGGTCATCCTGCACTCAGAATAAGTTTCTCAACAATTTTTTTGAGTATGGAAAGTCGTCAAATACGCAATGGACTTTTTGTAAGTACTTTATGCGCATCTGTGTACAAAAGAGTTTTCCTCATTGCCCAAATTGTCGGAATCAGCTCGTTCTACGGTTTACCCTTGCCAATGGGCCAAAGAACGGAGAAACCCGCTTTGAGAGTTACGAAAAGCCGAATCTAACCTTGCGCCAGAGCCGTCTTTCTCCTGTTTGAATGACATGGGAGGTTCGTGAAATTTGCCCTACAGGCCTCTCAGCAGACCCCAACATTTTCGCAAGAGACTTTCCTCATACAAAATTTGATGGACATTAGGTCGCTGTAGGTTATTTCCAGCGCAAACCATTGTAGGGGTGAGGAGACGGATCTTTTGACCCCAGAGAATCCCAAATTTTTGAAAAAAAACTGAGATATGACACCTGGTTCTTTCTCTAGGGTCCTTGAAAGCTCCTGAAATCTCCGTGGAAGGCTTCCCTCATGCAAAATTGGATTGACCACGAGATCTCATAGATTATTTACAGCGCAAACTATTGTGGGGGTGAGGGAATCTATTGGTGTAGCTTGGGGAGTATCGATCCATTGAAGTAGTAAATTGAAATACCCCTAGTCATTTTACTAGGGCCCTAGAAGCGTCTAGACTCCTCGTAGAAGGGTTTCCACATGCAAAATTTGATGATCGACGCGATGAAAGAGTTTATTCCTGGCGCTAGGCATCCTCATGACCCAGAAAATTGGATCTTCCAGTCTCCAAAAAGCCTACTGATAATAATTTCCTCGAATTGATCATTCTGATGACACTCTTCGTCGATTGGCCAACGAATATTCCTAATTACGTGAATCGGTGTAATTTGACCTGCTGAACACGATGCCGATGGTTCATGAGGTTACGATGCGTTTGGAACGAGAAATGAACAGATAACTCGAGCTGCTGTGAGCAAAACTTCATAAATATCGTCATAAATATTCACGAATTCGCCAAATTGATCGAAAACAAGATCTTGGAACCGGCGAGGTCGCATTTTGTTCGAAAATGTTCTTTCGAGGCAGTATATTCTTAATACCTGCCAGAAAGATGATGCAAGCGAAGGTACGTTTCCGGGAGATAAATATCGACGCTTTTCATACGTCAAAGTAAGCAGACACCTATTGCGTTTCTACGTTCGCCACATTTCTTTGGTAGGTTTTGCAATATGTTTTCTTGAAAGTACACAAGTTAACGAAGAGTGCGACCTCGGAAGCTCTAAAATCTTCATTCCGGTCTATTCGGTGAATTTTTGGAGATTTGTAGCGGAATCCATTGTAACCAGCCACATTCCTTGTTATCATCAAAATTCCACGAATTCTACTATAGACCTCCAAAAACTAGCGAATCAGCTCAGTGCCGCTTCGAGCAGCATTTTATTAGAGTTATTCCGCACACGATCACAGGCAAGAGTCATCTCAAAGATGATCATTGATTTTATGATGATGATTGGCACAACTTTCGTAACTCCCGCGGCTCCTGTTTATGGATTCCTAACTCGGAATATCTCGCGCTCGACTCGCATTTGTAACTTGATGTGCTATTGCTGTATCATATTTCGAGACTTCCTCTTCGAAAAAGTATTCATTTGCTTGGTTAGTTGAACAGTGATCAATATCATAGGCGTAAATAAAACTACGAAAGAATAGATCTCATATTACACTACGGGTCAATAGTTCAAGATCACCCAAAAATTCTTTATATCCATCTCCACAGTTGGATAACTTGGAGCCAGTTTGATTCTGTCAAGATACCTGAATCGATCTTGAAGGACCAGGGTTCGTGTAGATGGACAAAACACAATACAACTTATAGAAAGTCATATACTGCGACGTTTCGTACAGTGCAGTTCACTGACCTCATTAGGCTATGAATTATGAATGACAGAACAAACGTGAGATGGCTCAACCAACAAGATAGTAACAATTGCAACAATTCAATGCATACCAATATTTACACAGAGTTTTTAGTCACTGCATATTTGTGTTGAACTTCAAAGATAGACTCAGTGTCTACTTTCACGTCAGGTGTTAACATTCTGTAGGTGACGTACGATTGACAGGCATATACGATTACATATGATCGAGGAGACACCAAGTGGGAAGGTATCAAAGGTGGGTGTCAGAGACGGAGAGTCCGAGAGAGAGGGATAGCACTATAGACTTAGATGTATAATTACTGCTGAGACATATGTTTGATTTCAATTTGAAACTGAACGATAAAGCCGGTTGAGATTGCGAGTGTCAGTCTTGAGATTGATATTGTTTTTGTCGGAATTGATATGAATCATTTCACTCGGCAGTATTTCATGAAAATGTGGCTCACGGTCGAGGATTCTCACGTGAGACCAATCAAAATCGTGATCAAGCATTTCCATGTGAGTTGATACGACTGTGTTTGGATTTTTCATCGTCTTGTGCTCATTAATCCTCGCAGATAACGGTCTCTTCATCTCTCCCACATAAGATGCGGGGCAGTTTCCACAAGAGAACTTATAGATCACTGCTGTTGTCTCAAATTTATCAAGCCGATCTTTGCCTAATTTAATAATGTCTTGAAGGTTTTTGTGAATCTTAGGTAATGCAAGGATGTTGAATTGTTTGAAAACGTTGGAGCATTTATGGAAAAAGCTATTGAAAAACGGGGTGCATACTTTTGGTTGGCGGGAGTGTAACTGTTTTGTGTGATCATTTCATGAATGTTCATCTTGCTTGAGCTT
>JAPYYZ010000430.1:0-20496 GCA_030522705.1 Eretmocerus eremicus
CATTGCGGGTATACCTATATCTGTGACTTTTTAACACGGGCCTATATGGGCAACGCTAATGTCCATAGCTGTATCTCGGAACAGAGAGCCTATTAGCATTAACCCTCTGGGATATCTTCATTTCTCACCAAAACAAGATGATTCCCAGAGTTTGGGCCAAATCCGTGATCCGCAAGGTTGATACTCCCCTTGTAAGTTACGATTGGACTATTTGAGCTCGAGTTTTTTCGGGACATGTTTTCCCAAGTTTGGAAAATTGCAAAGAATTTAAATGGGCTATCATGGAAGCCGCAATTTCACAGCAAAAATGATAACGAATCAATGCAAATCACTTCATTGGTCTATCTCCAACATACAGCAAACTCAAGAGAACTGAGACACTAGGCTGAAACGCGCACTCTATTCAAAGAATTCACAGGTAGCAAGATTGGGTGAGCCTACGTAGTTCATCAACTGTACCAATTGTACATCGATTCGTCCGCCAAGCTAGTATCTATTTGCTATTCAATGAATAATTTTCTACGATAGCAGCGTGTAATTTGCTGGCGTCGGTCAGAGATAAGCCGTTAGTCAGCTCTCTCCTGTAAGCTGTGCGTGAAATTATTTCGAGATCCCTATCGCGCATGTCATGCTAAGGAGGAACAGCCGAGTTTACCACCTTGCAGAGTCCTCCGTAAACCTCGATTTTGCCTTCACGCTAGCCATGCCTTGGTGCAGGCAACACGCTTTGCACAACAGCACGATCATCACATCTTGAATGCTTCCATTGTTGAACAAATAATTTTTGTTACAATTTCATAAATTCCTTATTTGGAAGTAGAAGCGATAAATGGATAGACTGATAGCCATGTTTATAGAGAAAAACTCATCGTGTATACGATTCGTCTGTGCAAACATAGGCAAAATCTCATTTCTACATTACTATGGACAATCATCGTCTACAATTGAGTGATGTGTTGGGACATCTACGAATGACTTCCTATATCAGGCAACGCTACAAGAATGATAAAAAAATGAGAAGGAAATTTTCCTTGTAGTATAAGAGGAGATTTGATATAAACTTCTCTCTACCTTTCTTGAGTGAGTCTGTTGAACTGAGATACTTATGGATGAACAGACTTTCTATCTGAATTCAATAGTATTCATCATCTAGATCATCCGTTCGAGACGCGCCTTCTTCGTTGTCAACAAAGTGAGATGGTGTTCAAATATTGAGTCAGCATTAGAGCTGTGAGACTATGTACTTCCATCTCTAATCAATTTTTCTCGAGAAACGAATGTATCGTAAGTACGGCAATGGATTAGATTCTATGGCATAAATCTTGGCTCTCATAATTCAATCCACCAGTGAATACTATTGCACTGCTGAATACATGCCCGTAACGAGATCGCATTGTACAGCAAATATTGTCTTGAAAACCATCTCAAAAAGTTAAAGGGTGGTAAATAATACTCGCAACTCTATTCACTCCAACCTGGCTCGCAGCAACCACTATTTCGTAAAGTGCAATCCGATCACCTCCATTAACGCCTCGCAAAAAAATACCTCCCAAGGATCGATCGAATGGGAGAAGATGAGAGGGTACGTCGGTTGTAATTGCTGACGGCTCATTGTCGGCGCACTCAAGCCCCGCTCGATTGAAAGACGCTCGAGACGCGCCTCGAGCCGCACCTCCAAGTTGTGTCGCAGGTGCGCGACCCGATCCGCGCGCGCCTACCGTAACTTTTCAACCGAATAAACTACAGTTTGAGAGCGGCTGCCGCTGCTCCGCCATCCTCTACCTCCGCTGCCGCTTCGATAATCAGCCGGAACGTGAGCTGGCAAGGCGTGTCAGGAAGTTGACTTTTGTTTTTGAGTTTCTCTCTCTTCTTGCTCGATCGATGATTGACTAGAGATGACGAGATCTTCTTATTCAACTTATGCCGATAAGACAGATTTCATCGATATTAGGACTCTATCGCTCGATTGGCGAAATCATATTTAAGTGATGACTTTATAGTTTTTTTCGAGCCACTTATCGCCACGCTCAGGCTGCTCCCTCCCTCCCAATAATTGGAATGGTCAATGAGGCATTCAGTACAAAGTCTCTCCAATGATTGAACCAGTAGTACCATTTCGAGCCTATTTAGTAATCCAATAATAATTTTTTTGGGACTAATTCAAGAATACTCAAGCCTAGAATTATGTTTCCAAATTAAAAAATCATCATCCGTGGCCATATGTCCATTTCAGGCACGATTTCAGATCTCACCCTAAATTTACTGATTCAAGTAATACTGATTCTGCGCTGATCCAGTGATGAATCATTAATCCATCCAATGATTCATCAGTAAATATTGATCCCGAGCACAGTAACTAAATTTTATAGTATATACAATGGAGCAATCATTGCAATTGGCTACTGCGGAATCAGTGAATATCCAATGATTGAATCAATAAATATGCCGTCGATCACTGATGAATCAGTGAGTTTCAATGATTAAATCAGTGAATTAATGATCCAGTCACTGACGAATTAGTAAAATTTGAATGATTTAATCAGTATCTTGCCCCCCATCACCGATGAACCAGTACATATTCAATGATTGAATCAGTAAAAATTGATCCCGAGTCAATGATTACTTCATTGTAAATGCAATGATTCTTGGTGGCTTCTCAATGATTCGCAGGGAAAAAGTGACAATCAGAGCTTGGTAAGGGTTCAAGCTACAATCTTTGAGGCTCTATCTTTCATTTAGTGGCTGCAACCCTGAGGGATTTTAATTTTTTGGAAAGCGATGCAGAAATGAAAAAGAGTGCGTGGGGTTTGAACCCACGCACTCTGGTATATTCTAGACCCGCACGCTAAGGACTGTGCCACTGGGGAGGTGGCACGTGAACCCATTTAGGAGAGATTAATCCTTAACTCATCAAACATTCAAGTAACCGTGACCATTTGAGTATTCCACCTCATATCGGTAAGATCGATATGAGTTGATTCTTCCTGATATCTGCTAGAATTTTGTTCCTTTTTCGCATCGCACAACCAATAAAGGAATCACTAAATGTGTCTGTGCGTATAATCGAGGTGTCGAGAGAAGGCCAAGAGTTCCCGGGTCTAACGCACAGATACTGGACCGAGTTCTCAGTGAGACTGTGAGCCAGTGATTCTGACTTCTCTCTTATCACTCCAACACATTGGTCTATGTTGATGCTCAAAAACACCCTTGCAGCCCAATGTAATTAGGCTTTTCCATTTTCAAAGTCTTGTATATAGGGCCGATTCCAAACTCATATTCTGCATGATCTCATACTTTGGCACACTCAGATTTTCTCACAAAAGCATGACCGTACTCGGTGCACAGTAATGAGCTCATTCCTTTTTACGCTGAAGGAAGAAATTGATACCTTCCTGTAGAAATAGCCTTGTAATTCAAAAGTACTCAGGATTGTCTGGTCAATTTAAATACAGATCATACGAAATTCCTCTCATCGTAGTTACTTTATATTCGATCGAAGAAGATTCGTTCTCGCTGAAAATGTCAAGCGTCCAAAATTGAGTTGCAACGTACTAAATGAATTCCGTTTTCCTCGTCAAATTAAAATTTCCTCCTCGTCATTCCAGCCACCCTGTATACAACCAAAAACTGGCATCGAGCTGGCATCAGTAACGACGCGGTAACGACGTGTGGAATGGGATTGCGACGCGCTCACGGCGTATAGCACGCATCCAAAACTCGTTTAATCGCATCAGTGCGCGAAATGACGATGGAAAACTCGGTCGGGGTTGGCGAGGACGCGTCAAAAACGCAGGGGTAACCAAAGCCAAATCGAATCGGACTAATTACTTAGTTGTACGCTTAATTAATGGGATCTGCGAGGGTGGGCGCGCGAAAAAGGATTTGCGAGGCAAGTTTGGCGCGACGATGCCACACCTGTGCTAGTCGCAACTGCCGCGAGGGCAACTTTGCCGCTGCGTCTGCCTCGAGCCTGCTCAACTTGACGAGTTTCTGCTAACGACGTAATTAGGTCGGCTGACACGCACTTGCTACTTTTAGGCGTATACCTCTCGCTCTTCACTCGCGTACACCAACATTTACCCTCACTTTCCCCCGCTCGTTTTCGCGTACATCTACGAGTCTCGGCGTTCATAGCTAGAGGCAGAAATTCTTGACGAAATGTGAATCCTACGAAATCTTCGCTGCTGATCAAAATCGGCTGGAAAAAATCGTAATATCCAACATACCTGAGAGGAGGTGACAAGATCAGTGTGAATTTTGATTCCATCAAATTTTGAATAATTCTCTACCAGATCTCCGAAGACGGCAATAGTTCAGATTCAGTCAACCAGCATGATAATTAGACACGCATTGCTCAACCGTAATGATGATCCTCATTGGATTAGTCTCTCAGGAAAAACAAGCGCCTAAGAATCTCGGTTACTCCACGTTGCGCATCCATCGCCGGAAGTGTGCCAGCCGTGACCGGTTTTACATTTTTTCCAGCTTCCGCGGAGCGAATCACGACTGAAAAAACTTTCAAGTTTTGGAATCAGAGCAGCGAGTGGCTGGCTCCCCGGAGAGCGTAGTGGCACAGCTAAGTTTTTGCTCTTTGATGGTGAAGAATTGCGGCAGGCGCTCTCTCTCTCTTTCTCTCTGCCGTTCGTGATTCTATTTAAATTCGAGCGCTCGGAGAGCTTGCGACGTTGCGACGAGCCTCGGCTGCAAGCGCGCGCGCGAAAAAGTGGGGATTCAGGTAGTTTCAAAGTTGGATACTTTATATGTATGAAAGTACTTAAGGAGTGCTCGCAAAACTGTGCCGTCTCCGCCATATCTCCCCCTTTCTCTCTCTCTCTTCCTCTGCCCTTTCCGGCGGCATGAAAATTTATTAATCGAATCCCGATGAAGAATTAAACATGAATTTACCCTCAACCCTTCTCATTCGTGTTGTTCTTGCTTTCCAACCCTGAATAATTCATCATTATTTGAAGCTAGTTTGTGGAAATATCCGCGTTGGTAAGTGGAAAATGTGTCAAAAGTGACAATTCACAAGCAGCTTGTAAATGCTCCAGGGAATGGAATACAGGTTAACTTGGGACCGCTACATAATCTCCTAGATTCGAGTCTAATCCAATTTGGGTAGCTCTCAAATAGCCGAAATAAATATCCATAAATTCAACGAACGATATATGAGTTTTTTTTCCTCAAAAATGTTGCGAATCCCCAATTAGCTTGGGGATGACCACCTATACCTAGGAAAATGCATACGAAACGGCGAACGAGCTCGCTAAGGATTTATCTAGACTTGCAAGATAAAAGGGCTTACGTTACTCATGAGAATTAGGCTTACCATACCGGCAATGAGGAAATTTCTCGTTGGCCGTGTTGAGCATCTTTGAGGAGGGGGGGGGGGGGGTATGAAAAAAATGCGAAATAAAAGCTGCGCCCAGGCAAAGACTAGATCCTCGAAGACGCGATAAAGTAGTCGGTGAGGAGATTAAAGCAAAAAGAGGCCGACGAAAGGAGAATCGAGTCGAAAGCCGAGGATGTATAGAGGAGAGAGCGGTCGGGAAGCGCTCTGCGGCGCGCGGCGGATGAGTAAGGGGAGAAAGAAAATGCGCCCGAAAGAGGAGGAGAATCAGGTGTGTTGCGGGAAAGAGAGAGAAAGAGAAGGACCTCTTTGACTTGGATGCGAAGACTGGCTCGGTCCATATACCTTCCTCCCGCTCTGCGTCCCACGCGTGCATTTTATTAAATAAATCCGGCCCACCTGGGCTGCTCTCGGCGAGGCTCGAGAGCGCCCCCGCGACTCTTTGCTCTCTGCGGAATATTGCAAGTGCGGCCCCCGCGTTGGGGATAGGATCAAATGCGCCAAGGCAAAGCGGAAGGAGAGGAGAGTAATTTGAGAATGCTGGTTTGGAGGAGTCGAGACGTTCAGAGTCGGTCGCGCGGATACCATAGCGATTAGATGGAGAACCATCTGTTCTCAGATTGCGATGTTTTCAGGAGATCTGGTTTCTTTCGTTGTCATTGCTTTGTTCAAGATTGTTTGGGTGACTAGCGTGGTTAATGCGTGGCCAGAGAAATTTGCCAGTCAGTCTTCGTTTTGATCGTCAGAATTTTGAGAGAAGTGTCATCATCGTACAGTTTCACCCCATCGTCCACCTATCTAGATATCTTGATTATAAAGTTGAAGATATACATACATCCTTCAATCTTATCATATAAAATTCAAGTGAGGATAGAATTTGACATATTTTCCATCATCGAAATCCGTATCGTCAATCGGAGAGTTTTCAACCAGAATAACGTGAGTTGACACTTGAAGATGCCAATAAATTGAACTTGATTCTTATGCTGCCCATATATTTTCTAGAGTTGACATATTGTATGGAATTGAATGCACTGAATGAGATGTTTTCGTTAAAAAAATCTGCAACAATGTATTTTGGGTAAGATCTAAAGCGTACACCTCATGTCAGTAAAGTGGACTTACGTGACTTGGTCGAGAACCTTCCAGTTACATTCTGACTGTTCGACCCTCCAAATCATGAAGCATTTTTTGTAATTCGTAATTTCTTGACTGAGCAGAGGTTGATTTAATTACAAGTTTGTACTACTGCAATAGCTTGTATTGAAGGCTTTCAGACCAATTCAATTTTTCATCCGACAAGATCGAATTCATCGAGCCCGCCGCAATCTTCTTTGCTCCAATTGAGTATTAGTGAATAGCTGGGATATTGAGAGCCATCCAGGTCCGATGACTTACTTATTCCATAATGAAAAATATGATTGGGAATGATATCAATTATCGATGTTCCATTACATGACTCGAATAATTGATGACACATAACCGTCAACTTCCTCCCCCTTGGAATCTCAATGTCTCGTGTAATGGCGCTCAACGTCTCTCAATCGAGAGTAGAAATCCTCTTATCGTCTGGGAAAACGAGTCGATGAAACTCGCCGAGCGGAATAGATGAGAAAATTGAAAAGTTGAACGAGTAAGGGACGAAACACTCGAGCGCAATCCCACCTCCCTCTCGTAGTCTACCCAAACTAATGAAATTTTCGAATTATAATTCAGGGCCGGCGCTCCAGCGCGGATTCCTCGCGTAAATCACATTTCGACGAAATAATCCCGCGGCTCTCTCCAATCCGAACGCGGTAGCGAAAGAGGAAAAAAAACAACGGTCCAGAGCCCGGGCTCTCGCGCGGCCGCGTCCAAGTTGAGAGCGATAAACATAACTGCTGACCGCAGCTCCTGCGCCAACGAATTAATCCGTCCGCAGCCCGGCAAATATCCACAGCCCCACGCGCGCATATATACGTATGAGCCGGTGCTTCTACAGTTTCTCATTTTTCGCCCAAACTAAAACCAATCCGTCGAAGCGCGCGCGAGCTAAAGGGGCGCCTCCATCATCGGCCTCGGCTTGAAAAAAAAAAGAAAGAAAAAGGAGGGCGCGGGAAAAAGCCGAAAAAGAGATAACCGAGGGGTAAAATAAGCGCGGCTCGTCCGGGAGGAAAACAATGCGCGGCCGGATTCTCATTCGCCAACAAAAGCAGAGCACAGGCTCGAGACCAGAGAGCGAGAGAGAGAGAGAGAGAGTTTCTTTCTCTGCACAGGCGAAAGTTGGTGCCAGAGCGACGACGACGAGGACGAGGAGCAAGATCGTTATTAGGACCCGCGGACGGATGAGAGCCTGGACAATGCCACATTCGTAGCACAAAGCGCCCCAGCTCTCTCCCTCTCTCTCTATCTCTCGATCCGAGCAAAGTGTGTGCGGGGTATAGTTGGATGGCCGATGTCCACGAGTCTCCGGAATTCGAAAATAGGCAAAGGATCGGGGGCCTCCGATGCCCGGCTCGATTTCCACCCCCCTACTATACGGCCCGGTCCTCGTTTTGAGCCAAACTGCCGCGACCCGACGCGGACTTTCTCCCTGCTCTCTTTGTGCATTTCGGAGGACGCAGTCTCACGATTTGAACGAGGCCCCACTCCCAACTCGAGGCTTTTTCCCGAATTGCGACAGGGAGGGTGCTCTCTCAACATGGACGGATTTTCACTGAAAATCAGCGATTTGAATTGATTTCCGGCTGAATTTCTTGGCTAATCAGTCTGAATGGTTGAATATCAGTGAAAATCCGTCCACGTTACCTGATTCATGTTGAGAGAGTGGCTTTGGTGGATTTCTGGTGTATGGAGAGACGAAGAGTGCGTGAACGGGTTGGTTGATGGTACCTTTTCATTGGGCCATCCTGTACTTTTTGATGGTGGCTAATTTGTATTTTTTGAGAGATCCAAAATTATGGAATTTTTGGACGAATCAGCTATAATCTAACGATACAGTGATTTGAAAGAGATTAGTCCTGGTGAATAAATCAACGCGCGATACAATGATACGAAATTAAAACACATCTGCCATCGGTACGGGGTATTTTTCGCGACCAATTTGAGGCTTCCAAAGAGTGAAAACCGAACACTGCTAAAAGATATTCAGTAATTTAACTAATCCGGCAGTCTGTGATTTTTGGACACTGCTCTGGGAGTAGCAATTTTACTTGTTCCAGAATTCCCAAAGCAGCAATTCTACTAGTTCCAGAGTAGTGTCTAGAATTCACAGACTCCCAGAATAGTAAAATTACTACAAGGTTTTTTACAGTGAGTCTATTTTCCGTAATGATCTTTGTCTTACTCTTTTATGGCAAGAGAGGCAAGGCCTTCAGATTCACTCATAAATCTCTCAAAAGGGCTCATGAGACCTCACGAGAAATGTATCTCGTGCTCTCTTACATAGTCTCGTTACAAGGATCCTTTTACTGCAACTCTCTTATTTCGCAACGGATCTCAAATGTCTCCCCAAAATACAGACATATTTCATCCCATCCACTCTGGTGCATTCTTAAAATAGCGTTTCTTAGTGTATCACTAACATCCTTTGAGATAAGATATTGTAGAATTATTTGGGATCAAAAATGCAAATAAATCCTCGTAGGAGAAGCTACACCATCGTAACTCCCTTTTCATCTGTCATGATAAATCAGTCTGCATTCACAACAATCTCGCTCTTGTAAAACAGCAAAATGCACCTCCTTTCTCTAACTCCGTTCAATCTTGGGATTAACATTCCCTTAACTTATATGGCACCGAAATTGCTCACAAAACTTTAAAGACAAAAATCATGGGTGGAAGAAATTGCAGCTGTAAATTTTAGTAATATATGTTGTTCGTGGCGATAAATCGTACAAGAGAGTCCTATTCCTTTGAAATATGTTGACACGATCTAATTATGATGCCTTCAGTTCTTTATCAAGTCCATCATAGATCGAGTCATATCAAACATCACAGTATGAGCTGCCCACTAAATGAAAGTTTTCGATCAACTCGAGACTCTTCCGTTTTGCTAGAGAGTGATTTATATTTGAATAAAAAACATTTCCCCGAAAACTTCTTGCGGGCCTCCACTCTTTTTTATTACTTCATCGCGACAGCTATAAAAAGTTAATTGAACTTGGCTCGATTCTCTGATAAATGTTCGTAGAGTATGATTTTATTCCTTCCTCTGAATTAATCTCTGTCCGCAATGAATCAAAAAATCTCGAGAGAAGACTGATTAAATCTAGAAAATGTTTAGTGTAGGCCATTGTTAGAGTTTGTTCAGGATTCATTGATTGCAATATTCGTCATATTAGCTAGAATTCCAAAATTGACTCACGAGTGTTTACGGGACCACAGACTTCCGCCAAAATTCCTTCAGAGCAAAATCACATCAGCTTTCGATCAGCACACTTCTCGCACACTTCGTACACCCGTGCTATTGTCTCGTGAGTAATTGAGCCCCTCTCACTCAAATGCGTGCTCTCAAATCGAGAATCACGATGAGTATACACCACAAATGACGCAAAATGCCGTCTGGTGCACATCTCGACGCTCCAAACGCGTTTGATTCACGGGACAGAAATTCGCAGTCATGAATCACCCATGACGTTATGACGCGATGAATAAGCCATACTTCAAAACATTTCGAAACATACACGCGCCAGACGTCACACGCGAAACATACGTCGGGCCGCGCGCTCGTGATCTGCCACACGGATCGGATTATCTCTCTGCAGAATTCGTTCAAAGCCATCGAATTCGCGATACAAGCTGGCAAAACTCGAGCCGCAGTATTCGCAGCGTCAACGGGGCCGATACGCGAGAGGAGAAACAAAAAGCGCGGGCTAAGCGACGATAAGCATCAAAAGAACATCAAACAACTTTCTCTCCTTGCATTTCCTCGGACGCTTTTTCGCCTTGCGCTGCTGGCTGGATGAAAAAAAAAAACGAAGCGAGAGAGCTGACGGAGGAAAAGGAGCGAGCGTGGGAAATAGGAACCGAGGAGAGAGAAAAGTTTGCGCGTGCGCTGCTCGAATTTCCCAACGCCTCTCTTCCCATTCCCAAAGTTGCGTTTGTGCCATATACCCTCTTATCCCCTCACGCGCGGAGTAGCGTATACGGCGATACGTGTTTTTCGCGCCAAAGCTTGTTAGTCTTTGTGAGGCTGATGCGGAAAGCGCGGTATAAAATTGGACGCTAACGCGTTGAGAATTCTCTTTGCGCCGCTCGAGAACAGCCGCCCACTGCTGACTGCGATCAGGACATATGTGCGTTTGTAAGCCGAAAAGAAAAACTGACGAAGATTTTTCAGGAAGCGAGTCGAAGCTCTTTGAGTTTGAGCAAATTTTTCCCAGGCTCAACAAAATTCGTAACGTGTTGATTAGTGCAGAGATTTGAGTAAAATTTTGATCGGAGCTCGATTTCCCTGCTACCATTGAATACGCACCACTCTCATTAAATTCAGGCCTAAGGCGATTTACGGCTAAATTGGAGTGGCTCCGTTTTCAGAACTCATCGCAGATGTCGCATCGATAAGATGAGACGATTTCAAGATTGTATTATAGTTCCTATGATTCCTTTCAGAAACGAGTTCGTTACATCTTCCAACTTGATCCAATCCAGAGTAGAAAAGCTGAAAACAAAGTTATAAGCTCTACACAAGCCGAAAAATTTTTGAAATATTTGAAAATTATAACGTTTTATGTAGTCACAAGAAACCACCATGACAGTACCAAAATTGATGATTTCTTACAGCGTATGGATATGTTATCAATATATGTGAATTGACGGTAAGCATTGTTGGAATGCATCATAAATTCCCGTATCACGTGATACATTTACAAGTATTGGATGAATATTGGTAAATTTTTTGAGCTTGTGCTGATGCGGAAACGTTGAAGAGTATACTCTTGAACTTTCTCGCAATAATTCTGAAATTACGACCCTTCATCATCCCAAGAATTACAACCAGTTCGATTTATCCATCAGAAGTAGACAGCCTTTTCAGATTCGGTATCCAATTTTACTCAGCTTTGAGAAACAATTCGTTACACTAGGTAACGAAAACCTCGAGAAAATTTACACAACTGTTCAAACAATATATTTAATACTCTTCACATCAATTGAACAATGTTGATCATACGAGGTAGTCTTGAATAGTCAAATTAGATTGCAAATAATTCACGACATTATGGAATATCCAAGACGAGTACACTTCACGCCTCACAGAGAGTTCTGAATTAAATAGTACGGGACTGTCGTATTTGACACGTGTCGGCAAGTTCTCACTTTTTAAGACTTTATGCATTCTTTCAATGGCTTTTTTTTTGAATCGCGGATATCGAAAAGCATTGCCGAATCCACAGAACACTAGTCATCAATCGAATTTCCACCAGGACAAAGAAATAAGTATCCCAATCAAAGAGCTTGTTGGAGAGAAAAATTGTAATACCTCGAAAAGCCCAGCCTATCTAGTATGATTTGTACAATAGTAACTCGATTAGACCCATGAAGAAGATACATGAATGAACGCAAAAGATTTTGAGATCCAATAATACCAGGCTGAAAAGTGGATAATGATTGCTGACTATCATCGTAATGGCTGTAGACTGCACTGACACACATTTTAGGATTTAAATTGCAAAACGAATCGATTCCAGCTGGAGTGGAAATAATTTTTATCCATTTGCTTTGAAATTGAGCGTATTTTGGAATTCCAACCAGATCCAGATCAAATAAAGTGATAGAAAAGAATTGATGTGAGTAAATTTACCGTATCATCATAAGTTGCTCGCTCCATGAAATATCTGTTTCTCTACTTCTCTACAGTATGAAATACGATGTACAAGAAGACCCCGCCTCTAAATACAAAAGCTGAAGCATTCAAAATTAGGCTCTGCAATGTTCCGAATTATCATATTTTTCCTTATGGTTGAGAACTCAGTCATAACATCTAAGGTAAGTGACGAATGGCGGTTGGTGATGACAGCCAAATTTTGTTCTCTCCACGCTCGTGCCTCCACTCTTTTTCATGTATAAGACCTGATACCATTGCAAAAATCTCGGAACATGAGGATGTTTCGCATGAAACCTGATGATTATTCACTTTTTTTTCGTGAAAAGCTATCCATAGACTCTTTCAGGCCCATCAAGAAATGAATGAAGATGAAATCAGATCTGTTTTTGGTGACCAAAATAACCAAGGTGAGACCCTGGATACGATCTTCACCATTCATGCGGGCACAAATTTTTATTCTCAAATTTGCAGTTCCTGAATATGAGGTTGTTGCGGTCATGCACGGATCATCGAAAAATAAGAAGAACCAGCGAATCCTTCAAGTCCTTAGTCACGAGCAGAGTATGATGTTGTACTTAGATCCTACGGATGGCCATTTGGCAGGGATTAAAACTCCAGTTTTTACTGCTTCTTGGGATCCTCATTCAAAAGCAGGGGTGCAATTCAAATTGGTACCGAAGGTGAACCTTCCTCCATTTTTCTCATATTCTGATCACAAAAACTGTCAATCTATCAAAATATTCAGGCTGGACCTATGATGTCAACTTTGTGATTTTTTTCTATTCGTAATGGAGTCAGCTTCCAATTAAAACTCATACAATTACTCAACCTGGAAACAACCACTCCAGAGTACGAAAAGAAACCCATATCTCTGATATTTCGTTCTAGGTATTTTTAGATAACAGCACGTTTTATCACGATATTGATAACGCAGCTGCATTGATGATTGACGATAGCAGTTATGGCAAACCTCTCATAGTAAGAAAATTATCTCATAACCATTCATAACTGATGGGGCAAGAATCAATCACCATAAGTTTATTCGTTAAAACACTAAAAATGAGCGACGAATAATTTCTGACAGATAAAATATCGTCTAGAACATTTTCTTCGCTCTCCATAATATCTCCATCATCATATCACAATGAAACATTATATAAGTTTTTCTCAAATAAAACAATCTTCATCCATTCTTGTATGTATATAAAAGGTTCTCGAGGCACGTAATTCTATTTCTAGCACGGTATCATCAACGATAAGGTCATCCGACCCTTGCCGCCGCGATTGCGGATGGAATATGAGAAACTCCGGCGTGAAAAAAGAAACTCATCTCAACAGTCCGATGATTCATCCCGTTACGATGATTTTGAGCACACTCACCACCATATAGTCTTCAAAGTGCGATCACCCGATGAGTTGGATTTATGTTAGCATTTCACAAATTTCATCTGTGCTAGATTTACAATTCACTAGCTACAAGATTCTATTCATAGTTTTAGCAAACGGCCAAAAGATGCTGTCGAATTCATCGACAAAGTCGAACAGGAAAAATTACTTACCACAAACAATCTATCCTCAAGCTGTGATTATGGTTGACTCCAAGTTATTCAAGTATGTTACCTGGTACTTCTTCGATCATGTTCGTATTTGATATCCGCAAGTGAACGAGATTCGCCCAAAAGTTTTGAGAATCTCTTCGACTCTTACGCAATTAATAACTTAGATGTATTCGTACAAGCTTCTTCAATCTCACGATAGATGTTACCGAAAAACTTGAAATTGTTTGTTCCCAGAACTCTCAATTCAGACGTGAACGAAGCATTGAATTATATCCTACCATTCTGGAATGCAGTTGACCTCCGATATAGAGCTTTCATCAATCCCAAGATTCGTATAAATATTGCTGGTATCATATTCGCTACGGTGAGTCCGTTTACATGAGCAACGATGTAATCCACTTACTCTAATTGATTCCGTTGACATACTGGATATTTTAGGATCCTCACGCCACTCCTTACATACACTCGAATCTTGTTAATGTAACAGACCAAAAAACTCTCAAACTGAATATTGACCTATCCTTGAGACGTAAATCCAAAATTCTCTTCCCCCTAACGAGTTATAAGAGTGATGAGAATATTATGAAAATGAAATATCTGGGATTAGAGTATGACATGGCAATAACAATGACCTCGTGAGTACGATCCCTAAAGTTTCACCAATCATTACGAATTACTCCTCAAACATCGAATTTTATGAATCGTGAGATTGATAGGTGATCAATTTTTCCAGAGAAGACTTATGCCAGTTTGATACTGAATGCATAAACTATACTTCTGGCGATTATATATGTGATCCCGATCTGGACTTGGTGGATTTCTATTGTTCTAGCTTAGGTAAATACCGGTGACACTATTCCATTATCCTATAAAATATGGTTCGAATCTCTACATAAAATGATGATTATTTGGGTCAATCTTGGCAATTATTCATCTCCGTGGCATCATATGATATGAAATAATCACATCTAGAAGTTTCACCTTATCTGACTGGTGACATTCAGCGATCTACATCTTGCGCTTGCAAATGCGTATGCAAGTTTCAGTTTTGTTGGATAAATCAGAATTAAACTGAATTAGCATTGATGAAGTGCATTTAGAACATTGGCGATGATTTTTTCACTAACAAGAGGAGTGACAGGTCTTTGGAACACCAATCTTCACCAAATTTATTTCACATTCTTGTATCACCTAGTAGATGGAGAATCCAGAGTATCTCCGTGAAATGGGGAACTCAGTTTCGAGATACAGCTATAAACATTAGCATTGGCCATATAGGCCCGTGTCAAAAAGTCGTGTATATAGGTATACCATGAATGCTAATGTCCATAGCTGGATCTCGGAACAGAAAGCCCACTTGATGGAGATCCCGGGGATTTTTCATATTCTCTTTAGTATGACTCTGTGAAAAAATTTTGGTAAAGGTTGATGTTCCGAATACCTGACCCTCCCCTTGTAAGAGTCTATTTATGATCCTAAGATGATCACGAAATTCACGAAAACTTACAGAAAATTACTTGATAGACCCAAAGCTGTTGCAGAATTCTCAAAAACTTGCCGGAATAGTTAGTCAAAATCAAGATCTTTCTCGAGTAGATATTTGTTAACAGTATCATCTAATGAAATATTGCAGGCTTAGCTTACTATACTGGTGCTTGCGCGTATGATTCGGAGCAAAGCGTCATGGAAGCTGTTGGGATTGTAGAAGACAGAGGGGATTTTGGTGGAATCATACCCATTGCTCATGAAATTGGACACTTGTAAGTTCACCTGGTCTATCAGCAAATGATGTGAGACCATAATCTCCGAGATAATCGCAGGATCCTAACGCTTTCGTAACATTCATCGAAAAATGATTCACGCATCAGAAAAGGTCAATTTATTGTTTATGTTCGGAATTCATCTTATTAGTGTGATTCTTTGTCATGATTGTCTCGTGATTGAAGAAACACTATTCTCTAGTTGATTTGCCTCCCTCGAGTTGATATCTTTGCAAATGTCTGTTTCATATCAAGGTTGGGTGCATCTCACAGTCTCGCAAATGAATACAATTGCCCAGTCAATGATGGGTACTTGATGTCGGCAAATCTCACCGCTACACAAAACAGTTTCGTGTGGTCAAACTGCAGTTTTTACAGTATCATGCATTTCCTGGAAAGGCAAGTAACTCCTCAAATACGCCCCACCTTTAATTTCTCTGAGGGGATCTTCACATAGATAATAATTTTGGAAATCCTCAAACTCACCAATTTGACGAGAGGCTGGTTATGCTGAATTCCTTGATCTTTATTCTAGTACTTCGGTCTTTGCCAAATACATAATTTTACAAGGAATTGATTTGACTGCACAGCAGATCAAAATTTTGGAAAGGACATCACTCTAAATAATCGAGTATCAACGTTCATCGCAAACAGAATCAACCTACTATTTGAATGTAATCGAAGGTGTGTTAATTTTGTTCCCAGGGAACCAAGAGCAAAATGCCTTTTCAATGAACCTGATGTAGGCCGAGAGATAACTCGCCACCTACCAGGTAGCTTCATCTCTAGAGATAAATTATGTCACATGGTTATGGGAACATCTTCTTGCAAAGTGAGCTTATTATTGGACTATTATATTTTCGATTCTTATATCCAGTATTGTTAATTTTTCTATTGATGAATACTTGATAGGATGCGAAAAAATTGAGGAGATGTGACAAATTATATTGTGAATCAAAATACTCATTTGATGAGACATGCGATTATATTAGATCCTACGCTATACCTGAAGGAACTTTGTGTGGAGAAGGACATGTAAGCTAGAAATGCCAAATGTTTAAATACTGCGACTATCATCCTCATATTCACGTCAATCGTTATTGAAGGTTTAATCACGTACTCAATTATATATTCTCATACATACTACTATATGATGCAGGATGCTATTTCATGCACGTATTTTCATTTTCTCCACTTTCATGAGCGTGACCTACGTAACTTTTTACTCTCCCAATCTCCATTCCAGCTTTGTATAAATGGAAAATGTGTCAGCAGCACTGCTCACAAAGTAAAATTGCAGTTCGGACTCTGAGTGGCTCAATTCCACGATACTCCTCACAATTATTGGCTCATCGATGTGTGTAAGAATTACAAATTTCGTATGTAACCCCCGAATATTCTGACAATATACTTGCTACCCTCATTTTCTTATAATGGTTGAGGTAAAAATTCTAAAACCAGAGAGCCCTTGCGTTCATCAGGATTTCAAAATAGATCAGAACTGCCAGAAGTAGAAGATCATTGTTCATCTCATCGCCAAAAAACATCATTTTAGTACAAATAATAGACATCAAGCATTGATACCCAACAATTGACTCTAAATAATAATTATATGCTTCAGGAATATTCTTCAACCTACGATAAATTCCATGATTCTTTTGCTCAGCAGAGACTTAATTACTCTTAAAAAAGACTCATGAAAGCATTCATATCGATGTAATGAGGCACAATTATCGCAATAGTGCTTTCATGGGCATTTACACACTTATAATCTCTATGAGTGTAGTTAGACTTGAAATATTCTGATGCAATTCGTTCTATACATTCTGTGCACGTGCCTCCTTTTTGGTGTGTTTCTTTGCCTCTAATCATTTCATTTTTCCAAGCAACAACCCTCCACTATGAATATGCATATTAGGAACCAGAAAAGTTCACTGCTGAAAGCTTTTCCATCTTTCCTTTCTCTTTTTCGCCATTCTATGCACGCTCGTTTCATATAATTGCAGTTTGCGAAAGGAAAAAAATTGCGACCCGTTTGCAATCCCCCAAGGTCCAAGCGGAAATTTTGCGGAAAGATAAAAGTTTGCTCACGCGTCTCATACATTTTCCGTCAGATTGTCCGCTCGATGAATTCTCTTTTGAGTTGTACTCTCGAAATTCTTTTCAGATTCCAATTTCCCCGAGTACTAAGATTTAGTGAGAGTTTTTAATTTGATTCTACATATTTGATGAATCTCAATTTTGTATAATAATCATGGGTGATGAAAAATCGATACGGAAAAATTAATGGAGCATTTCTCCACTATACTTATATTTTTGTCTTGTAGGTGTTGGAGTAAGGTGTACCTTGTATCAAATCTCATGTCGCCGTCCAAAGTCATCTCTGTGATCTCTAATTTGATCTTGCTATACTTGTTTGACTCTGCGGATTCGTTCAGAAGATGTCACAAGACAATGTCTCAATTCAATCACCTATAAAAAATGTGTACAATTTGCTTAGAAACTTGAAGTCGATCATTCAATTTTTTTTTAACTTGAAGCTACTCCAAAATATTGTAATTAATTACGATGGTTCAGTTTCATTTGATTGAAATGGAATGTTTTTCAGCTTAACTTGTATGTCTCAGATTGAAATTCAAAATATGATAGGGTGGGTTCGAAAGTGTTGGAATATTCGAAAGTGACGCGTACGAAGAAGCGATGAAATCGTTTGAAGGAAAATGTCACATTTCCGAAAATTGGTAACTTAGTTTTGAAGAACCAGAATATCATTGCTGTTTCATAATCGAGATTAGAAAATTCTGATTCTTTCGAGGATCTCACCATAAGTAGGCTACGAGTACATTACGTCTTCTTGTATTTATGTGGCCTCACCTGATTGCATGGGTGTAACATGAGCAAATGGTACATTACGCGTGGCCTTAAATTTGTAAATGGTACTTCATTCATTTATGTACAAAACATTAACAAATGGTCGTATGATTCAAATTCCATGATATTTTCCGATAGCTCATTTTTGTAACATTGGTTTGTTTCTCTATCGGCAAGGATCCTCATTCAAAAATAATTGATAGAGGTAATGCAGCCATTGAATCCTCCTAATATCTGACATCGCAGTGTGAACTAACCAGTTCAAGTATTTTAAATTGAAATGATTGCTCTATTTTATCACCTTTCAAAGAATCTATGGAAATCTCGCTAGGCTCATTGAATAACAGTTTTGAAGGGGAGGGAACTTCTGTCCACTCAAAAATTCTGACTCGATTTCGAGCTTGAGAAGGTATATAATTTTCAAAACTCTTATGAACAAATGTGGCTTGTTACCTTTGCATCACGTACCAAAGCTCCCCAACTATTGTACATCCCAAAGTCTCCATCACTGACCTGCGCGGCGTAGTCGGCTCGTAGGACACGTCCAGACTCGAGTGGTACTGCGTGAAAAACGTCGATGCCGTAGGGGGGCTGCAAATGCAGATGCGCGTCGGAATTTCGATCCAGCTGTCAGTGTGGCCCATTGCCGATGTCCACTGTCTCGTTACACGAAAGAGAAAGAGTCCGCCTCGATAACGCAAAAGAGGAAATGAAAGACGGCAAGGCTGCCCATGGGAGCGAGCGACGCGAGAGCATCGGAGACAAAGAGATAAAGAACAAGCGGCGCGCGGCGCGGCCAGCCGCTAGTGGTGCGGCTCGATTTTTTGCCCGACACCCGCTGAATAATTTACGATGCTGTCTCGCAGCCCGCTACTCCCTCTCACTTTGCATGCGACCTCTTGTTGACCCTCTTGCATCTTTCCGACTCGAACTTTTCAGCTCGAGCAGTATTGCGATCTCTATTTTATTAGATTTAATCAACGAGTGATGCTTGTATGATTGAATGTGACCAGCGACGGATAGTTTTAATGAGTCTAGGAGAGTAATCAACCGATACCGTGCGACCCCATTAGAAAGGTTCCATCCATGCATTGGATAATCTACTGCTGAGCGATCTCCTTTGATACTCCAAGTTTCGTCAGAAGGAAACTCAAAATCATATTTTTGAAACAATCTCAGACGAGACCTCAAGGTGCAGACGAGTCACAAAAATCTGACGATAAGTCGAGAGCAATTTTTACTCGTGAGGGAAATCAACCGGGCATCGAATGGCCCTCGTCGTCGCACAAAAATCCTCCACGATACTCTAGAGTATAGAGGCTCGAGCAGAGGCTGTTGCAGGCCACGTCTCTAGACCAAACAGCGGAGCAGCAGCAGCAGCCAATCAATCAGAGGGCCGCTGTTCATTATCCGCGCAGCCGAGCCCTCCTCGTCGTCCGTTTATTTGCAGCCGGTGGCAAACGATTGCGAGACGTGCCTCTCTTTCTCCCTCTTCCTCTTTCTCTGCCTGCTCGAGGCGAGCTGGACCGAACTCGGGGACGTGTGACGGCGATGGCGACGGGAAAAAAAGAGGCCCGGACGAGAGAGTGGGTGTCTCGGTAGGGAGCCGTGCTTGTTTTCCGCCCGAGCGGAGCTGATACTACCGGAGAGCCTGATAATGGAGTCGCGCATTATTACGAGGATTTACTCGCGAGGCTCGTCGGCATATGAGATCGATACCAATGGACCGAGATCTCGTGTGCTTAACGAGATGCGTTGTGGCGGATCGCCATTTTCAGATGAAGCACTAATGGACCTGTAGGTACCTGTTTACTTCATTAGCTTCCGTCCACGTGAAATGGAATGATAACACCTTTTTTATCCAACTTACAGTAACGATCGTTGGATTTTCATCTCTTCAGCTTTCTTGCAGAAATATTTTGCGTCAATTTTTATTTTCTCTAACTCTTCTATAGGAATATTCTCAGTCAGAGAGATGATGCTCAGGATGTGCCAGCTATTAATCCCAAGACTGCGAGTTATCATATTTGGGGAATTCGATGCCTCTATCATTGCAACCCCGCAAATATGATAATTTAAGGTGTATGCGAGACCAGTCAATTGTAGAGCCAAGTAGTTAGATAATTAACAGTAGTTACTAACGTAAACTTA
>JAPYYZ010000431.1:0-21455 GCA_030522705.1 Eretmocerus eremicus
TCCACTTGATCAAAATAGAACGTTTCTTGGCTCATTTTGAAGGTCTTGGAATGAGCTTCAAAAATGAATTGTAACACATACATCCAAAAATATTTAGTTTCGCCAAAATCAAAGACTCTTGAAATTAACGGCGGTCGTAAATATTAAGGTTTGGTCGTTTTGGTCCACCGGAAATAATTCTCGTGTCCGCGAAAACAGTCAGACCAGTGAGGTCTCCTCACAGCAATTGATTCCAAATACCCGGACGTTGTGTGCCAATTTTTCGTTTCAAGTTCCAATTTGGAAGTAAAAGGGGCGTTTTGTCAACTTTATTTGAAAAAGCAATCCTTCACTGTTTGAGTGCTCGATATGATTCCTTTTATTGCTTACAACTTCGAATGCGATATTAAAGCTCATATCGGATTCATTGTGGTCACAATTGATCAAGAAATAACCCTCAAAACAAGCACACAGACGGGTAGTTGGTCTCCACTCTTCGGTGACAATTACGAGACCCTTGCCGTCGGCTCGGGTCTTGAACAATTACGTGATATGTGCTAACCAGTTTTTCCGTTTTTGTATCAAAAAATGCCTGGACCACATTCTCTTCAATTTTTCACAAGATAAATAGAAGCGGGGATAAGACTCTTATTGTTTGACGACCTCCTTTGCATTTCATGAACTCACAAGAATATTCGATGCTTCTTTCTGGCCGTGAAGATCTTTGTGGTGTGACCTTAACATAGAACTAAGTTTATCTAATACCCATAAATCTGACTCTCATTAGCCTAGCGCAATTCTTCCGATGAATTAACTGTGATACGTCTTAGTTGGAATTCGAAATCTTCGCTCGATTCTACGTATCCAAATAGTCTCATTATCTTGATGATTAAAGGTGTTCAAATAAGCACATCTGTTCAAAGTGGTTTCTTGATTCTTCGTCGCTATTTTATGGTAGAGCAAGTTCTAATATGAGCTCTCACTCACTTATTCCTGGTTTGTTGAACTGGGTTATCAGTACGTCTTTGGAGAGACAGCTATTTTTTCACAAGAGACAGAGACGCGCCCAAATATTTCGGTAAGATACCAATCTTCCTCGCCCCGAACGGATCGAAAGGGCTATTTTTTTCTCTCGCAAAGAGTCCACCTGAACTCCGTCCTTCTCGAATTAAAAAGCCTATATCACAGCTTCGAGCTAACTACCCTTTGAGTTCGTGGATCAGGTCTCGAATCAGTATCCCAAAAAGCGAACTCATCAAAAAATCGCTCAATCCACGTACAAAAATCCACCTTGTTCAATTTGTTCAATCTCCAATTGCAGAAGAGCAACAGCAGGGCGAGTCCGTCGGTCAGCGGTGCGGATCCAGGATCGGCGAGCCAGAATTCGACGACGGCGGTGAGCTACACCGTGAGCTCTTCCATGCCGAAAACTCCGAGCCCCGCGCCCCACGAGAAAACCGACGAGACGCAAAAGAGCCTCGACAAGTTTTGCCAAAAGTCTCTCAACGACCTGATGCAGACGATCGCCAAGCTCGACAGCAACGGAATCATGGTCATACCAGAGGCGCAAAAAAATCAGCTCGACTCGGCCCAGGTCGACAGCTCCACCGACGAGGCAATCAACGCCATGAGCGACAATCCCACCGGTGAGATTTACGCTCTCTCTTCGTCGATGCATTTCTGGGCTGCTTGATCATTTGCTCGATTGGGCGTTTTTCAGCGGCGTCCATGACGAAAGACGATCCGAACGAGGACTGGTGCGCGGTGTGCATGGACGGAGGCGACGCGGTCCTCTGCTGCGACAAGTGCCCAAAAGTTTTTCACCTCTACTGCCACATACCGCAACTGAAATCTTTCCCCAGGTGAGTTTCTCGATTTTCCCTGTGGTCGTTGAGCGCCAGGCAAAGGTTAGTTTTTGAATGTTGCGTTGCTTTCAGCGAGAGTGAAACATGGCAGTGCATGCTGTGCACAAACGTACTCGAGAGCTCGGACGATCCCGTTGGGGAGAAAAGGCCAAATTCGTTGAGCGCGCGCGACCTGAAAGTCGCTCAACGAATAGTTTTAGAATTATATTGCCAATACGAACAAAGCTTACCATTTAGAGAAGTCGTTTCGCCCGAGGTATGTCGGTTGAACTTTCACTGAATCGTTCCGTGGATACAAGATTCGAATTCAAACATCTTTTCTACTTACAGATCGTGGAGTATCATCAAGTAATAAAGAATCCTATAGCTTTAGATATTATTAGGAATAGGCTTAAGCCCGAGCACGAGAATCATTACACGGATTTGAAGCAGGTGATGGATGACATCAGATTGATGTTCAAAAACGCATTTACATTCAACTCTGTAAGTTTTGATTAACCATTCGAATGAAATTCAAAGTAGCGCATGAAAATACTGGGTGAATTTTTCGCACGTGATTGTGACACTGTAATGATTTTTCTAGGCCGAATCTCAAGTTTATCAAGAAGCTAAAAGTTTGGAAGAGTTCTTCGAAAAGCTACTGTTAAAATGGGCCCCGAATTACGCTTATGACGATCCGTTCGAGACTGCGGAAGGTGAAGAAGATGATGAAGCATTTCCATCGAGTAGGAAGTATCGTCGCATCATAACGGATTAATATTTTAATACATTTCAACAAAAATATAAAACAATAGGAAGATAGAGGATCGGTTCCTTTTGAATCTTAGTAAACGCAAATGTTGGATGTGAGTATAGTCTACACTATCTTTTTCTGGAAAAATAATTCCAATAAGAACTTTCATGCTAGTAGACGAACAAATGTTCCCCATATTAGTTGTTGAATGGCTATATGAATGAAATCATGTCTGAAATTATTTTAATTTACTCTTGAAAATGTCACATCACGCTCCTAATTTAGAGGGATTGTTGTGAAGTTTATGTTATACTTCATATATCAATTAGTACACCTAATTTCAAACTGGTAGAATAGGTAACGATTCAATTGATTTTTAGCCATTTCTATTTACACAAGCTGGCCTTGAATTTTTATGGAAACTGAAGGTTCTATTGATGAAATCACTTCTCTGTTAATATCCTGACGATTTTTGTCTCTTCCTGTACAATGGTTGCATAAAAATGTGTACATCCATGTCTTTGAATATGAATTTGAAGGTACTTCAAATTTTGGCATAGTTGACATACATTTTACGATTCGGGGAATCCCGTTGCTGAATATTTCTTGATTCTCAAAACTGATTTTGGCTTTGTAATAAAGTTGAACAGTTTGAGTTCGTTTGTTGAGGAACTTTTATTATTGAAAATGAAGCATATATATATGGCATTTTAATGTTCAAGAAGTGGTATTTGAAGCTTTTTTCAGAAATATTCGATGCAAAATCATTAAACTTGACATGAACAGAGATAATCGTTACGAAGATAAGAATTATTTTTGATGAACAAATTGCAACGTTGTAAATTTTGGAGATATTTCTGTAATTTATGTACTGATATTTGTAGATTTTTGCAAAAATAAATCATATATTATAGCAAAACAAATCGTAATCTTATCACAATTTCGGGTTTCTATCAACCGCTCTTTGGAATTCACTAAAAATTCTCACTTCTTCAGAAAGAAACTTTTATTATCGAGTGGTCAGACAAGTTAGATGTCATAAGCAAGTTCACCTTGTCAAAAACAAGAACATGCCACCGTCTCACTTTTTTAATGGAATAGTTTTCATTTTTATCCCTTGCAGTCAGTAAATCTAAATCTAGCAAGTTGTTGAATAATATCATAGAAATCTAATACATATTCACAAAATACATTTCTCCAGCAATGGCATGTCCAAAAATCTCACCTCTGTCTTAAATTCGACTAGAAATCAGGAAAAAGAAGATTTTTGAGATTGATAATCACTTGGTGCAAAGATAAAATACAGAGAAGATTATCAGTTATCTAAAGTACTCACCATAGAACCATGTCTTCTCCAGAGAATTGTATAGAATTTACAAGATCTTAGTTTCCAATCATGAACTTCAATTTTGCGCGATTGAGTGGCCCCAAGAGTTTCTCCCATGAATGCGATGTAACACTCTCAAACCATGATTACACCACTCGTTGGAGTCCATCATAATCATCATTAGGTCAAAATGTCAGAACTGGAGAGGTTGAAGACCTCAGAGTACAAAATTTACACGTTGGAATAAGTTTTTGTGTCGATTTACTTGCAATTAGACCATTTATGACCATACATCTGTGACAAAGGACATTTCCACATGTCCAGCATATAGCCTAAAAAGATCATCATTCAAATCACCATCTAGATTGAAAATCTGCCAAACAGACTTGGAAGTATTCTAATGAGAATTCCATTACGATTCGGCTCATTGATAAACCAAGGAACAAAAAATTGGGGTCGGATTGAGCCACGAAAGCCTTTTTGCTTCCCTGTTGTATTTTTCGACGTAGAGACCGGATCCGTAGTTCGTTTTGTTCCTACACATTAGGATTTTTTTCTAATCGCGAAAATCTGATCTTCGGGAAAACACCGTTTCTACGGGTTTCCACTAATTTTTCATACTGATCATTTTAGTGGCACTCTTCTTCGATCGGCCACAAAGTATTTCTAAATAGGTAATCCGATGTATTTTGACCTGCTGAACACGATGTCGGTAGTTTTATAAGGTTTTATTAGCTTTTATGTAGTAGGTTTTATACATTTTATTCATAATCCAAGCTAACGAGATCTTGCCAGATCCAAAATTCTATTTTTGACCAATTTGGTAAATTTTTGAAGATTTACAACGGAATTTGTGAAACGTTCATGATAGCAACTCGAATTATCTGCTCATATCTCGTTTTAGACGCATTTTAGCGGTATAAAACTAACGGCATCGTGTTCAGCAGGTCAAAGTACACCAAATTACCTATTTAGGAGTATTTTTTGAGCGATCGAAGAGCGCCACTAGAATGATCAATTTGAAAAATTAGTGAAAAAACGTAAAAACGGTGTTTTTTCGAAGATTAGTTTTATGCGATTAGAAAAAAATCCTGACGTGTAGAAACAAAACGGGCCACAGATTCGGTTTCTTCGTCGAAAAGTACAACAGGAAAGCAAAGTGGCTTTCATGGGGTAATCCGGACCCCAAAATTTTGTCTCTATGTTATTGAACACAATCGGATGAAAAATATTTGCAAATACCGATCATTCTTATCAAAATTTGAATATTAAAATATAATATCAGTCAGAGAAATAGCTCACCTTTCTGTTGAAGGCATCAAAAGTTGTGGCACATTTACATTCACTGAAATTCTTCAATGATTTCCATTCCAAGGCTAATGAATTCAGTTCACACATGAGTTCTTTCAGTTCAGAGCAAGTTTTACTATCTGAATCATCCACTAAGTTTATCAATTTTTCTTTCACAAGGTGTTCTTTGAGGCCACTGTGCTCTAATTCTAGTTTATTAGCCATTATATTTTGACTATTGGTTGTTCTGAGTTGTCCTATAGAATTAATCCTCTGAAATGCAAATAATTCCTTTCAATTTGAGCAATTCTGATTCATTTGAGAATAAATACCTTGCCCAAAAATTTTACATGGTCCTCTATTGAGTTACTATGATTACTAACAGTTGAAAGGACATCGTCGTAAGACTCTCTGGGATGAACCCCATTTTCAAATCTGAAATAAAGACCTCGCCACAATCTGGAAAATATGATTGATTAAATACTCCAATTGTCACAGATATCATTGAGTGGATCCTCGTACATATGCAATACCCACATAATATTCTGAGGTGACAATTTGGGTTTCAAAAATTGTGCTGCTTCATCTTTGAAATTACTCATTGAGTATAAAGGATTGATGAATTCATTAATATGTTGAGCTATGTATCCCCAAAGAGAGTATGTTTTTTCAGAGAGCCTATAGTTCAGAAGATATACATTATTCACGACTTGAAAAATGAGAGTGAGCAATAATTGATAATGAAAGAGAATTGGATAAAACGCACTGTAAAAATTGTCTGTCTTTTTCACAGTTTCCAATGAAAGTTCCATATTGACAGCTATGAACATGATCATGAAGAGTAATTAAAAACCGTTCATTAAATTGGAACATGTGCGGCTGCTGCTGCAATAGCTGATATGTAGCATCAATAAATTGTACAAATATGGGTGCAAGTTCCTTTACATCAGAAATGACAAAACCACATCGATCATTGAATTTATGGCCAAATGCAAGCCAGTCTTTCTCTATCAGAACCTAAACACATTTACTGATATGAGAAGCTTTTCTTGATTAAATGTTAAAGATTAATGCTAGTTACAAAAAATACCTGAAAGCCATGAATAGTTCTGTAAAATGGATCCAGCATCAGTGCAGCTAAAGAACAAACTTGAGCAGTTCTATCCCAACCATCACTGCAATGTACCACGACACTTATTCCATTTATGATATTTCGTGCTATAAACCACGACGTTTCCAAAATCAGACGGATATGTTTCAGCCAGCCACTACTTTCAAGTCCATTCAGGAATGTACTCATTGAAGTGCTTTTTTGCACTGCAAAAATATAAATTACAGGGGTTGAGAGTTCTATAACAATTTGAGTCATAATTCAATCAAGTTTCATTTGAGTCAGATCAACGCACATTCTATGAGCTTTGCTAAACTCGATCTCATCACATGAATATTTTCAATTCCAAAGAATTGAAATTTGATGTTGTCATAGAAGTTTTCATTTTCGTAGCCTTTTCCCGCGGCACGATTAGCCATGGCATTGATCTATAGAATCAATAATAGAAAAGAGCGATTAAAAAGACTGATTAACTCTGATGATAAGAATAGGAAATGGACTCACCCTAGGTCTAGTGTCAATCACATATAAGTACTTTGCATTTGGATTAGTACAGAGCAAATTATAGAGCATTTGCTCATCTTTCAAACAACGAGCATTAAAACCAGACAGAGGTTGACTACATCTACAGATTGATGCCTGTATGACAATAAATAGAAAAGTATGAGATAAAGTCTAAACAATTCCCAAAACCTGTTCCCTTACTTTATTTTCACTATTCAAATAAGTTAAAACTGGTAATCTTCCCTTGCTACGAAATTTAGCGCTACCCATTAGCACAGCATTGCTGCAAGAGCTAGGAACATACAAGTATTTTGGGTATGTTTCACAAAGCTAGATAAGGGATAAGAATAGAATATTTTAAAATGAATTCATCCATTGCGCTGTGGAGTACCAAATAAATGCAATCAACAATACTAACTTCATAATTAACATTCAAGTAGGATAAAGTCCACTCTTCATTTGGAACTCCTTGCCTTTGGAACTCTTCTTGAAGCCCAAAAAAATTCCAACCTGATTCTTGACAGAGTCCTTCATCATTTCCTTTATAGCTAAAACAATATAAGTCTTCTGTCCTTGCTGTAAGTTGATTGAAATGAATTATTTCATAAAAAATTTTCATAATATTAATATTAGAAAGATCTCTACTAGAATATTTGCATACTTGGCAATGACAATTTTGTCAGCGTTAGGTAAACTTCATGACAGTCTCTTTCTTTTGGTATCACAAAGGTAACTACAAAAAAGTTTTTGCACCTAATAAACAATGGAGAACCACTTGTCAGCAATGGAAGCTTCTCAACAGTAGCAACATGCATATTCAACACCTGAAATATTTCATCTTGTCAATAAATTCATGTGAAAATGAATTTTTAGCCAATTAGTGAGCGATAGAAAATCGTTTACCCAAATTTTTTTCTTCCCATTTGGCTCCATAAAGATAAAATGAGTTTCAGTCAAATAAAATGTTCCTAAAGTATGCTTGACTCCATACTTGTCAAGCATCAAAACGTTTTCCACCTGTAAAACAAATCACATGAATTCAACATTGAGGTAATCATGATAAAATCACTACTCTTGTTTCAATTTAACTCTACACAAACTGATGATTAAGATTAAGTCACAAAAGTTATTTGTAGCATCCTGCAATCGAGTCACATAAATTCATGTTGTTTGTAATGTCCAGATATTGTTCTTTGTACAAACCTTCTGAACTTTGATCACATCAGGAGCATTCATTTTTTCCGTGAAATATTGATGCTCACTTCAACAATAATCCTGTCTTAATTTCACAAAAAAAATACTATGTCTTTGCAGGGTTGTCTCCCTCAGACTTACGCACGCAAACTTATTATTATACTTCGGCCAAATTCTATCACATTTGTAATAACAATTGATCATATTCCATATTGATCTTCTAATCTACTCCAAGTCTCCAACATTGTTCCAAGCCTCTAGCTCCAACTGGCTCCAACTCCAACGCTCATTAGGCTTGTACAAGAGACACTCTAGAGGGCGCACATGAGGGCGCTGAAGAGCAGAAGACAAAAAATGAGGTAAACAAAGGCTGTCCAGAGCTGTCCACTGACAGCATTTTCCAACAATAACTAAAACGTTGTATTGTTCCAACAAATGTTCAATAACATAGCTAAGAAGGTTTTCAGATGAAATACAATGAAATGTTTGGTAGCTCATGGCGAAGTAATGACGACAACGACAACGACATGCTCGACTCTACTGCTCAGGTAACAACATTTTTCTTGAACCAAAATTACATCAAATGTGGTGATATTGGTCGATTCTTCTACTTCATACAGCAATTAGCATCATCACTTGGATTCATTTCAGATGTTAAATGAGCATGACAAAATTGATGGAGTAAATCAAAATGTGGTTAGTCAACTAGTTCAAGAAGTTGATCATTCAGTATTTGATAATCAAAATGTACAGTATACGTATCATCAACTTCCAAACGTCTTGGGTCAAGTATTTCAACTTAGTGGTTCCCAACCCCATGGGATCTCTAACAAGAAAAGTGAAAAATCTCTTTGTAATACAAATGATGGAAGAATGGATGTAAGTATAATTCATTGATGTATAGACTTTCAATTTGGTACTAGTTTGAAAGCTTAATACATTCAGGAGCTAACATCACCCTTACAGTTGGACACACATCGAGATCAGAAGCAGCATAATCCTTATACATCAAACTTATCACAAATTAATCCTGCTGGGTCTTGCATGAAGAAGAACAATGGTCCTGGCAGTAAACATTCACAAGTTGAAAACTCAATAGATTCAACTCCAAAAATTAGTGAAACTAGTTCATCCATGGATCATGAGCTTACATCAACTCACATGAATTCAACAAAGTCTAACAACAGTACTCTTGGAAGATCAACAAATTTCCCATATGGGAAAAAGACCTGTAACTGTGATACAGAAGACAAAGAGTTTAAACATCATGGACAATCTTTTTTGCGAGTTCATAGAAAAAAAAGGAAAACGTCGGACATCCTTTCGAGGAAGGCTAAGCTGCACTGCGCCCTCACTCATTTTAATCTAAAGTCGACAAAAATGGAGTGATACTGATGAATCTTTCATATTACAGTACTGATCAGTGGTCCAAATGTACGCGAAAATGTACTCTTTTATTTCCATCGATCGATATCACGCAATAGATAGATCTAAGAAAACCTAAGCCGGGCTTATTTCGGAGATTTTTTCATATCAAGTATTTGCGATGTCAGCTTCACTTTTTCCGTAAATGGTAGCAGAAATCTCTCATGTCAACTTGAAAAAATGTCAATTTTGATGATTTTTGAGCAAATTTTCGAGCTCTTGCAACACTTACAAGTAGGGTAATTATTGCATCACCAAAAAACCTGGAAGATCTAAAAGTATACATCAATAGCTGCAAAATCCATTTTTGAACGCTACTACAAGTCGTTTTTTGTTCGAGATCTTGTTGATTTTCTGAGATAAGATTCCTTCCGAAGATAGCTCCATCATCCGGAAATTACAACAAGAGCATATTTAGGAGAATATATATTGGAATTCTCGTAATTTTCATCGCAGGATAGATGCTTGATACCAGAATAATGAGTTATATTGTTCGAAATAAGCATTTTATCGTGATTGTGAATGACTTCTCTGAAAAAAATTTCGTCTCAGAAAAGCAGCCATGTCTCGGGCCAGAAATGACCGAGAATGATGTCCAAAACTCGATTTTACCACTTGTGGCTTCTAATTTTAGAACGTACAAATTTTCTCGCGATGCGATAATTCCCCCCAGAATTGCAAGAGCTAATAAATTTGCTAAAAAATCATCGAAATTGGCTTTATTTGGAGCTGACGTAAAATTTTAGTTCATTGTGGAGGAAAGGTAGAGTTGCCATCCCAAATAACATGAAACGGCCTTCAAAGTGAGACCAGACAGGGTCTTCTCACACCTATTTACTCCGAGATACCGAACGATGAAAATAAAAGAGTAAATTTTCGGGTGCATTAAGCGGTAGTGTAACTCCAGTCAAAATCATTCTAGGATATAACTTTCAAAGATATTTACAGTTTCTGTTTTTGCGTGAATTCTAAAGATCCGAGATAATAGGAATCTATATATACGTTGCAAAGTTGAGCAATGACTTGAGTCAATGAAATGTATACTGTGAGATGCTCATCAATTTTGAAGTGAGATTGTTTTCAAAGACTGCAAAAATCATTGCTAATGAGAATAGATTGATGTTTGTTATTTTTATAATGTGTGTTGTGGTTTGAAACTGTTGCTTGATATCTTGATCAAATAATGAAATGTTCTACGAATCATTCTGCAATTTGAATTTCATATTGCTGTAAGGTAGTGTGATTATGAGTTCAAAAAATTTTTGAGTTCATAATGAATCGTCTCGTTTGTAGTATAGACAAGCACAAAAACTAATAATGTACTTTTTGATGTTATGGCAATGCCTACCTCAGATGATTTCATGAAGGTCATGAAAGGGTGCTACAAAGGCAAGGATTGACACTCCATCAAACGTATTGAAAAACGAATTGATGTAGAAATTAGTATCATTAAAAGGTCAAAGTGATTACACAAATTACAAATAGCAATTTTATTCATAAAAATATTTTCAATTCTGGATACACCTGCACTCGCACTTCAACGTGAAATTCATTCACACAAGATCTAGGAAAATCTATTTTGCTAAGAAAATCTCAAGCTTTTCCACAATTTAGATCTCAAATTGGTAAAAATCTCATTCTTCAAATATTTTTGCAAGGTTAACACGCATGTAAAATCTTTTACAAATTCCATAAAACAACACAAATTTAGTTTGATAGAATTGAATTACTATTCACCAACTGCTCAAAGTCCTTGACAGATTCACAAATTACCCTTTGAATTAAGACTGAGGAGTCAGTTGGGGTTTGACTGCTTCAACAAAAACCGAAAAAGGAAATTGTTCTATTATTGCAAATACAAACGGCCAAGACTTTTGGGTACGTCTGATTTAGATTTACAATATTTACAATAATCCTAATTATAACGGCATCCGTGACCAAAACTACCTCTTCATATCAAGTTTACTTGATCTATCAAGGTATCACATTTTTTCATAAAACTGATTCGAGCCTCAAAGAACTCAATCTAGTTTTTCATATCTGAAAAGTATGTTGAACTTGGACCTGTGAGATCCAGTGTAACATTATGTACAAATAATACACAGTATTGATCAATAGTCAACAATCAACTCAATATGCCAGAGCATGAGTTACTCTTGGATCCTAATAATTTACCACCTCATGATCCGAAATAATTGATAAAGCTCTTGAATTTCCACAATATTCTCAAATTATATGCAGTCATTTGGATTATGATCTGAACCTTGTCAGTTCAGATGGCATTAGAGAGTATGTATGAAAATTCTGAGGTGACACTATACTTCACAGATGATTTCCACATAAGAACACAGCGCGGAAGTACGGCTTGGACGATAGGATATAAATGATCATGTTGCAGACTCAGTAGGTTTGATAAACAAAGCTGTCAATGCAAAGACGAGGAACACAAGTCCGCCAATTATTGTGACTGAAAAACCAAGATAATTTATTAATTACTATTCATATCTTCTGCATCTAAATGAAAATTGAGCTCATCCACACCTGTCCTCACTGAAATTCTTTGAGCTATCATGCGGCCACCCAATACAGCCAAACCAGTGCAGAAAGAATGACCAAGTACACCGCCAAGTACTACACCATAAACATCCTGAAAATTTTAGTTCATCAATGTCTATGAAGTGTTAATACTAACTTCATCATCATATAATTAATTCATTACTTCTCGAGCTGCAAGAATAATTGTTGTCAGTTGAGAGCGGTCACCCCACTCAGCAAGGAATGTGAGAGAGAATGCTTGGAAGAAGATTCTTGAAAGCATCCACAAGGCACTCACTTTCTGACTTTTCCTGATAATGCCTGTTTCTGGATCTTGTACCATAGTTGTGCTAGTTTCTTTTTCAAACTGGAATATAATGATTGAGCCATAAATCCATGCAAGTTTTCAAAAATAACAACTAAGAATATCACGCATGATACTTTCAACAAAATAGATAAGCTTTTCATTCTTACTTCATCCTCTCTTTTCCTTAGGTCTGATTGCACTTCCTCTAACTCTTCTTGAGCCTCATTTGGAGACATGTAAAATCCATCTCTCAGCATTTTCAGTCCAAATAAGGCAAATAAAGCAGTAGATATATAGTATGTGTAGGCCCGGGGAATAATTGTTGCAGCATAGCCAAAGATAACTGTGATTTTTTGATAGAGGTGAGATATAGAGTTGATAACCACGATGATTGCATAGAAAAGATGTGACATCAAAAATTACCAGACAAAATGGTCATAACTGCCAATGCACCAATGGCTCCAGCAAACACTGTCAGTCTAGGATGTCTCATTGCCATGATAGCGGCAATGAAAAAGGTTTTGTCGCCTAGTTCAGAAACCACAATGACTGAAAGCGATGCCACAAAAGCATGAATGAATCCTAAATCCTCTATTGAGCTCATTGGAGTGATATTGTCCGCTTTCTGTAACATTCCACATTACATTGTATGTGATACATACATGATTGATTTGATACCATCAATACAATGCAAAAAGGTTGAATATTAACTCACATTTGATGACACAGATGACTGCAGCCTCTCTTGTACGTCTAAAGGCATTTTTTCGCCGAGTGATAGATCGAAAATGGACTGAATGAGAGCCAAAAATAAACAAGCTCTTGGAAGATAAGCCATCCTGTCTTTCGTTGTTTACGGAGCCAGATTAGATTTCACTGTGTTGGAAGGAAGATCAAGTGTCTTAATCTACAGGAGACGTATCACAGCATTTGACAGCTCTTCAATCCATACTTCGAAAAAAGTCCAGCAGGCCGAAACAGCCTGCTTGTCAGTGATCTTCCTAAAAGACCCAAAATTTTCGTCTGCAACGTGCCAAAACACTCCCAAACCAAGCCTGGCCTGAACCTGAGCTGACCTGAGCCAAACCTGACCGACAAGTGCCAACAAGATCGTGCCCGTGGATAGACAGTGCGAGTCTGCGTGGGGTTTTTGGCACGATCAAATGATTTGCATCAATTCATCTTACGAGAATTCCAAAAAAGAAGAAAAAACACCATCATCAGACTCATACTGATTCTGAGAATATGGAAGATTTTCAAAAGATTGACTGGTGAGTTTAGATTCTGTGAGGTTAGATTGAGGTATACAGAGTCACGTGGATAATCTGATTGTGTTGATTATTTTCATCTTGAGAAAAGCTCGAGGAGTGTGAAAGTTCATTTTCGTTTTTCAGGATACCAAATGTAGAGGACCTTGTTGACAATCATTTCGTAAATGAGGAACGTTTGCAGAAAGAGGGAGCAATGTGCAAGATTTTGAATGGAACTTTTTTGGATCCCTTTGCAGAAATTCGTTTCAGTTCCTTCCAAGGTAGGAAAGTAATTCACAATGTCTTCCATAAGCCGGGAATGAGGGGTAATCCTCGTGCTCGCGGGAATAAGCCAAACAAGAAGAAAAATAAGGGCATAGTGAAGGACAAGTAAAATCTCTACTACGCTTACAATGAATTAGTTTCTAGTACTGGTTGTGAATTTTTTATTTTTGTATGGAAAAAGGAGACCAATAAAAACCTTAGAACTTGGATAACGTTGGTTTTTCTATCTAAAGCCATCTTCTGAAAAGTCAATCAGCCTAGTTGATCATGTATTAACATCATTTTCGATCTGATCATGTCAACTGACGTCATTGCGAATTTCCAGACATTCGAACTATTTCAAATTTCATTTCAATTTTTTTTTTTTTCAATTTTTTGTTGTAGTTGAGGAATTTGCAGCTGGTTTCATATCGATTGTTGATGAGTTGCATCTCTATTATGCTTGCGACTATGTTCGGGTTGTTGTACTTTCTGCTCCCGTGTATATACATGTATATAAACCCGTATACAGCAATGCATGATGTGTATATTTATATATGCATTATTGTGCTTGTAGTGGTGAGCTCGTGCGTGCGAGCGCGCGTCACTGCGCGTTCGTCATTTGTGCATTTTCTTCCTTCTGATGCATTTCAATGCAGTTGCATACAGTCCGTCAAAGCTGGACCGCGTCATATCCACTCTATCGAGAGTCTGAGAGCGACTTGAACAAACAAAGGCCATGCGATCCCATTGGGTTCGAGATATTTTCTTCTGAGAGATGGGCTCGCACTCGCAGTGCTTGCACACTCTTGGAAGAGATCGCGTGCTGCAAAGGTGCTCGATTCTCCTTTAGCTGAGATGCAGTTGCAGGACCCTACCTGTGAGTAATCTTCCCTTCTTGACGTCGTCTAGTTTCTCGCTTTGTGTTGATATGTGCGCGAAATGCGTGGATACGATTGAGTCAGATGAGTCAAAAGACATAGATGTACTTTCCCAAGTTGTCATCCGTAGAAGCAATCCTCCAAATTTTCAGAATAATACGTATGAATAGAGCTATCTTGAAGGTCAGACCTTCATCTTGGCTTATCATTCTTTTTAGTGGACCTCACGGAGCCATTCATCTGAAATCCTTGCACTTTCAAGAATTTGCAAATCATCATAGCATAACATTTAGAATTAAAATTTGAGTCGATTAGATTTGTCTGTCTGCTGGTCTTCTTGTTTAATCATTTCTGGTTCCAGAGCTGTGATATTGTAGACTGCAATACCAAGGTTTACCCCTGCAATCATGGAGGATAAACACAAAGACATCCTCAAGCGTATCAGGAGAAACATTGTAGATGATTTGGATGTATTCAATGGAATCATACCTCCCTTGACAGCTGAGTATATATTAAAAGAAGAAGATGTTGATGAAATCAAGAGAGGCGGTTCTAGAGAAGAAAGAGCTGAAATCTTGCTGGACATCCTCCCAAAGTACCAAGCCTTACTGTCCTGAATCTCTTGCTTGCAACTATGTGAAATTCATTGGTGTATCATTGGCATCTTTCTTTCAGTCGTGGACCTCGTGCTTTTGATGCATTTCTTCAATCTTTGAGGCACCAGTATGATTGGCTAAGTGAAGAGATAGATAGTATGTTGAAAGTTGAAACACCAAGAGCTAGTCCAAACGACAATCATACTTCTCATCCCAACTTACAACCTGTGTCACCATTAACGGTCACCAGAGTGGAAATGGTAAGTCATGAAAAATTTATCTGATGAATTAGAGCATCATATTTAGAAGTTATTGTAAAATACTTGGATTATGCATCTACTTTCAATTCTTAAATTGAACTCAAAGATCAGTCTTCAGATATTTTCAACCCATACTGTTAATCAAATCTCTACAAGAAATTGATGATAGTCATGTGCTGATGGACACTCACCCGCGCTTGAGGGCATGTCGGAGCCGTGCAAGCGTCCGCCGCGTTCCCAGGTTTCTCGAATCCTTCAGCGATTTGGATCAGAAGAGAAGACGAATGTTCTATATACTCAAATCTACATTCGTCTTCTCCTCTTTTAGTCCAAATCGCTAGGATTTTCGAGAAATTTGGGAACGCCCGGAAAGCGTATTATGCCCAATATATTTATACGTACACTTGCGCCATATATACAAGCGCTCATGCGTTTCCATTTTTCTCGAACATCCAAGTGATTTGGACAGTAAGAGGTGAATACGATTATAGATTTGAGTGTATAGAATCTTCCTCAATTTTTATTCTGCTCAAAGTAGCTAAAGGATCCGAGAATAATGGGAACTGCTTTCTATGCGGCGGTGCATGACTACAACTCGGCTTAAATAATATCAATCAGTCACAAGTTCATGGAATACCCTTCTTATGATGGAGAAATTTTTGAGAATTGGAATTCTTTATTGGTCGTAATTCTCGTGATTGGAAGCATATTCTTATGATCTTGAGCAAATGTAAATTGAATGTTCATCAAATTTTAAAAAGCTTAAAAAATGTTATTCATCAAAATTCTTGAATACATTCATGGAATTCAATTTTTCATTCGAATTTTTTCAAAAAATTTGTCGTTTTAGATCACAAAGCTGAAAGAAGCCTTACATAACTTACAACCAAATGGTTACATAGCCCTACATGGAATGAAAGGTTTTGGTAAATCATGTTTAACAGCCAGCACTCTCAGTGATAAGGATCTCACCTTTCAATTATTTAATGTGAGTACTTTAAGCTTTATTGATTGAATCTCATTTGGTAGACGAGCATTCATACTTTTCATGTATGAACATCTTACAGAATGAAGTCTACTGGATTAAATTTGGATATAAACGAGATATTCGGGAAGAATGTCTCATTCAATTGAACAATCTGTATCACCATATTAAAAGTACAAACAGTATCTTAGATTCTGTCTCTACAGAGCCACTAGAGAAAACATTGAAGCACTCTATTGAAAATCATTTTAGACAATCAGCCCATAGGAAAGCTCTCTTAATTTTGGACGATGTCTGTCATAAAGACATCGTTGATAAATTTGACTTTGCATGCAAGACATTAGTGATAACACCTGATATTGGTGTCTTGAATAAGAGAAATCACATTGTTGTGACCGTAAGTATTTTATTTTCTAAAATTTCGTCATTTCTCCTCATTGAAATTGACCTAACTTCTAAAAATTTTCCTCAGATGGATCATGGTTTCACTGAGACAGAGACATTGGGTCTGTTTGCTAAGGTTCTTGATGTTGCCATTGAACAACTGCCCATGGAAGCCAAACTCATTCATGATGAATGTAAAGGGATGCCGTTACTCATAGCTATGTTTGCTGCCCAATTTGAGAACTTTAAACATGATATGAAACAGCATAAAGGCAGATGGGAATATTATCTAAATTGTTTGAGGACAAAAAACTCCAAGAACAGGTGAAAATGCAAGCAGTATATTGACATTTAATTTTTGCTAATTTTCGGCAGAGTAATTCATTAGATCGATTCAATTTTATTTTAGAGTTATTGAAGAGTTCATGAAGATCCAGGAGGCAACTTTTAACATGTGTATAGATCAGTTGAAAGAAGAAATGAGAGAGAAATATGAAAATCTAGCTATTTTTAGTGAAGATGTAAATATAATGCCTAAGGTAAGAATCAGATTGTAATCTGCAACTATCAATCTCTTGTTCTTATCTTGTTCTTATCTCGTATCTTGTTTACAGACATTGGAAATTCTATGGGGAGAACAGCCTTACTCTGTTGATGATCAAATGCTCGATTTTTGCCATAAATCGCTTGCGGCCAAAAAATGGAATGATGATCTCAAAAGTTACATTTACGGGGTGCATGATTTACTTCTCTGTCATCTCAGGAAATCACTGTCTACTCAAGATCTGCAAGCCAAGCATAAGATGTTTGTTGAAAAATATCGAGCTTATTGTCATAACGATTTTTCAAAACTGCCCAATGATAATTATAGCTTATCTTTCATTGGGCACCATCTTGAACAGGCTGAGATGTTTGACGAATTTCATTCTCTGTATACCAATTTTGACTTTTTACAAGCAAAAATCAATTACACCAGTCTCAGTGATCTGTTCATAGATTTCAAAAAGTATCGAAAGCACATAACAAACAATGGAGATGAAACTATTGAGGCCAACTTGGTTGATCTTGAACATTTCTTGGAAATTCGTGCCAATACCTTGGCAAAGCAGCGGAATCTAGAATGTTTGGATCTTATCCAGATTGCTTTGGATCATTCAGATGAAGGATATGTTAAAGACACAGCTAAATCACTAGCTCTCTCCCGACCATACTCTCTATACCTCTCTCACGAACGAAATGCTATTCATAAGAACTCATTCTTGAACTTTGACGAGGAGGTCAACTTTACTTGTAATACTGTAGTCTTCACAAATGAACCAAATTATATTTTGGTTGGAACTCACGATGGTGACGTGATTCTTTGGGATTGTGAGAATCGGAAACCAAGAGTTTTTAGCGGCCACAACAAAAAATATGCAATCAAGAAAATAATGTTATCACCATGTGGTGATTACTTTTTGGCACTCAGTGAAGATGGTTCTCTGAAGCTGTTTGCTCTGGACGAAAACGAATTTTCAAATGGGTTGAGTATTCCAGTCCAAAGTCCACGCCATAAACAAGTCTTTTGGAAAGACTTTTGGAAAACCACCCATGATGATAGCTTGAAAACTCTTTCTGTCAGTAATGAGACAATAACAGATATGAAGTTTTCTCAAACTTGTAATAAAATCGCCGCATGTACGTCGAGTGGAACAGTGACAGTACGTATTTATCTGAAGATTGTCATTCTCATGAGAACATCTAATCCAGCCTTCCTAATTTCGAAAACATTGAATTTGTTTTATGATTGCAGTTGTGGGATTCAAATGGAAATTTTGAATGGCAAGACAAGTACAAAAGGTGAGTTACCCACAGATTTACGATCCACAGTCATTTTGAATCGATATGAAAACCAATCATCATATTTTTCAGTCATCGCTTTGGAGGTGTTGCTTTTACAACTGAAGATAATCTACTTCACGTCATGGATGAAACGATATCGGTTGTGAGAATTTATAAAAAGAATAAGGATCGTGGCTACACTTATATTTCCCAGTTCAATCTACAGCTCAATAATCCAAGGATCATCTATTTTGCGAAACACCCAGAAGATACAGAAAATCTGGTCAATTGTTTGGTTATTGCCACGGATAAAACTGTTGTCTATTTCAAATGGTTTTCCAACAATAATGAATATATTCACAGCTATGAGAAATTATCAAAGCTGGAGATTAAAAATAAAAACACGTCCTATGTCGCTGCAACTTTAACTTATGATGCCAGATACTTGATTGTCGGCGATTCTGATGGTATAGTCAGTATAGTGAAAGCGTTCAACCCCGATGATGAAATTGGCCGTTTTAGAGGAAACGTTACTTCTTTGGATTGCTATTGGATGTATAATGAAGATTTTCATTTGGTAAGTAATAGGTACATGTTTACATCAAGACTTGTGAGATAACTAATCGACTTACATCTAATTTCTCCCGGTAGATTTGTGGCAGTGAAAATAAAATGATCCGTAGATGGAGATTGGGCTGTGATCAAAAACCAAACTCCGTCAAAAAATTATTGTTTGGTGCCAAAATGGGAAATCTGGGCGAAGATAATACTGTGTATTTGAAAACATCACCCACAACTATAAGTATTTGCAAAGAAGGAAGGGCAATGATTAAAATCGAGTCTGCTCATGGTAGAATTATGACAATGGATCTTCGTGATAATGCGTCAAAACTCATTTACGTAACGGAATCGGGTTCTGTCGTTATCCATGACTTGAGATCAGAGCGATCTACGCTCATATCAAAACTTGATTCGCTGGAAAGTTTTCTTGACGTGATGAATTTCAGCAACAGCTATCTGGTTTTGTGCAAACTCGAAAATAATCTGCAGGTAATTTATCCTTCTTTATCATTTCTATTTCGTCTTTTTTATTAATTTTTATAAATGAGTCCTGAATGCTTTCAGTTTCCTGTAATGTTGCCACTGGTCTCGATTCAAGTTTTATTGATTGATTGTTGGCTAATTGCTAAAACTGGCATGCGTGTTTTTTCTTTTTTAACGCAGGTCTGGAGGAGTACAAAAGCTTCATTCATGGTCGAAAACTGCGGTGTCGTAGTATCTGCTTATAAAATGTCAGAAAACTGCGTTATGACCGTATCAAGTGATGGAACATTGAAATATTGGTTTATTGAAGACATTGAATCAAAATGGCAAGCAGTTCTGGAATTCAAAAATGACGAAGGAACGATCATCAGTAGCAGCTTGAGCAAGCACAAATCATATTTAGCAGCCTTGATGGACGAACAGAATGTCATGATCTACCGATTGCCGATTATTGGAGCAGACAAAATGAGCAGTTTGAGAATAGAGTACCATTTCCAGCACAGGTACAAGAAATCATTGATCTCCTGCGAGTTCTCTCAAAATGAAAAATACTTGGCAATCGCCCTCGACGACGGCGAGATATCTGTGAGTATGGTTTTCCCATAGAATTTCGAAACGATTTCGATGGCTGAGAGTGAAAAGAAACTATCCAAAATTTTGTCGAGGGAGGGGAACTCTCAAAAAATTTCAGTCAAAAGGAACCAGCCAAAATTTTTTGCTTGAAAAGAAACCATCGAAAGTTTTTTTGGCGAAAAAGAAACTATCCAAATTGTCTGATTATGGAAGGCCTGCTATAGCCAGTCAGTTTTGGACACTTCCTTTTCGCCAGATGATTTTGGATGGTTTGTTTTTGAACAGAAAATTGTAGATAGTTCCTTTTGGCATTCTACAATCGAGCAATTTCGGATAGTTCCTCTTTACTCTCAGCCATTCTCTCGGCCAGACCTTACTCAGCTTCTTGTTGGATTTCAGATAATCGACGTTCCACTGCTGCTGGAGTTGGGCAGACTCACGCTGCACGACAGCCCCGTGAGCCAGCTATACTGGTCGCCCGAGGAGCTCAGCTCGCCGATTCTGCTCTCGGTGGACAGCACTCAGATGGCCTGGTGGAACGTCTCCTACATGAGGAGCTTGGACCGGCGAGAGAACCGACGCAGTCGCATGGGCTTTGGGCGCAATTCCAACAGCCCGAGCATGGGTATGAGTCCGCGTGGAAGCCTACGTCTGCCCGACAGCCCGACCACTCCGGAGCAACAGTCCAGGCCGAAAGACTTGGCTCTGAATGGAGCCTTGGTCGACGACTTCTGGAGCCGCAAGTTGCCCAAGAACAGCGAAAAGAGGCCTGCGCTGATCGGCTGCGTGTGCCTGCCCGCGAGCTGTACCGACACCGTCAAGGTCTGCGTCTCCGACGATTTTTCACAATTTCTCACCGTCGATGGCCACGGCACGGTCAGTACTTACTCTCTCTTTGGCAATCTTCTCCTGTGAACCTGGGGCTTTCATTATTCATAAGCGTCGGACGTTCTCCGAAATTGAAGAAGAAGATATACGGAGGTATGCTCTTGTGATGTGTAAATAATCCGATTTGTTACGTTTGTGATTTTATCGAACTTATCCATGATGATCTCTTGATTTAGTCACGAAGTAGGTGTGATTGAGAATGAAGTGGAAGTTTTATGCTCTCTTCATGCAGTTAAGAG
>JAPYYZ010000432.1:0-20779 GCA_030522705.1 Eretmocerus eremicus
CAAAATAACTCATAACGCATCTTTCTTCCATCTTGCATTTCGATACAGTAACGCTCTCGTTTTACGCTCTAAAGCGTCGGTATCGAGAATAATTAGTGTGTTTGTCTGGCATAAAATGAGCTGTTTCAATATAAGATCCATTCAGTGAGTCTGTAGAAAAGCACGCACGCTCGCGAGAATCAGCGGCAAAATGAAGCTCTCTCGCAAAGGGAGGAAGAAGAGTCGCGGAGAGCCCGCGCGAGGAGTTGGAAAAAGCAGTGTTGCGGGTCTGTCGGGGAGCTTCCGTGCGAGGCAGTCCTCTATGTCGGGCGACACAAAATTATGCAAAGCCGATGGGAGCAAGTATCGAATCCATGCGGAACATTTCCCCGGGCGATCCATCAAAAAAACCTTTGGTCTGGAGGCTCTCACCCACCGCAACGTGCCGCGGGCCGTATGAAAGAGAGAAAGAGAGGAACGGGAGCGCAGATAGGCAAGGCGCTGAGACGGAAATCGCCGGAACGCAGGAGCGGAAATAAAATGCAGACTGTGCAAGGGCCGGAGAGAGATGGAGAGGAAGAAGAGACGCAGAGAGTGCGAATACTCTCGCGCCGAATCCTCCGGGAATCTCCGCTCTGCAAATCAATGCGAGAACTTCACTCCCTCGGCTCTCCCGCCCCGCCTCTCTGCGGTTATATATAGACGAAATCGAGTCCCCGTATATACAGCTCCAGATTCGTCGACGCGATCGAGTGTGCTGACGTCATTATTCCCCTCTCGTTATATTACCGGCTCGAGTGCCTCTTCATCGCTGTAAACCAGATGAGTCAAATAATGAGAAAGAGGCTATATGGGCGAGAGTATGTAATAATATATTCAGGAGCATCGGGAAAGCGGAGTTGCGGAGCGGCGTCGCGAGGGATGGTGAGACGGAACGGAGGAGCAACGAAGCGCCACCGAGCGCGATGGAAGCGATGAAAGTGGATTACGAACCAAATTTATGGGGCGCGCCGGATATTGATAGACACTGCTTTTGTATACTTCTAATAAATTCAAGCCCTCGCGAGGGTGTGACGCATTCATGAGGCGCGCGAATAAGGGCTATGATCTTGTTTGTTGTGCTCATCCCATTTCCTCTTGTATTTTCTCTCCTTCTCGTGTTTATTGCGGCTACTTACAATGTCTCATGGGCCAACCACTGGAAGAGGATTCCAGCCCAGAGCTAATTGAGACGTGTAATATTGATTCTTGCGGTCACAGTCGATTCGCGGTTTATCTTACAAAATCGCTCACAGTAGCGCGAGTCTCCCGTTATGGAGCAGTGAGGGACTCATTGCGAGACTATGAATCTCGATGAAAGTTGTTCAGAAATTTTCTTTCACCGCTCTCATTTGAAACGATGAGTAAATCCTTCAAACCATCATCAAGTCTTTCAGAATGTTTTTAAACTTCATTGAAGAGTTAAATTACTGCGCATTACTCGGAGTAAAAGCAAGAGCAAAAACCGGCTTCCGACGTGGGCTTTTTCAAAAACCCCTCCAATGCTAAAACATTCATGCGGCTGCTTATGTGAATTTACTAGCTGAGCGGGGCGCATCGGGGGCATCACGTGTCGCGTGCCGCACGTGTCGCGAATGCAGAGCTGGCGGGAAAACAAGCCAAAACGCGCGAAAATCCGCTGGAAAACATATAAGACACGACGAGTCGGAGTCGAATCGGTGGCGGCAGCACAGGCTCGTCGAGCTTACGGCCGTTCTTGCCCCGCTGTACGTGACTTGTCGCGCGGACGACACCGACATCTCGCGCGATGAAAAATTGAGCGGACGCACGATTCTGATTCTATGCAGCGAGCTTGCCGAGCTCAGCCGCGCGTCGAGTTTTACTCGCTCTCGCTCGCGGCAGCGATTATATCGCTCAAATGCTCCTTCAAACGTTGGAAAGTTCTTCTCTGTTTCCTCAGCCATACGAATCCTTAGACTCCGACGACGCTGACGCCTCCAAGGATTCCTCGCCGCGCGAGCCAGGCTGTATGTAGGTATCGAGCCCGTTCTCCGCGTGTCTCTCGTTCCGTAGATCGAGATCTCGTGTATGTGCTTCGCTCCGCCCGCGGCACATTCCATTCCCTACGTACACGGAGAGCCTTACAACTATAGGCCCTTGCACGCGGTGGAGGTGCGCTATATATTAACTTTCCATTTTCTCCTCTCCATTCTTCGGGAGCAACGAGGAGAAATATCTCTGAGGATGTTTTCGTCGAGGCTGCCGAGGAGTCTTGTGCAGAAACGCGCGCCAAGGTGCAACTTTTTCGCGACCGATTGAATTGCTCAGCGAGCGCAGCTGACGCCATCTATTTATGAGCTACATTTTTCAAGAGAGGAGTTAGATTTTTCAGCCACAATTCCACAAGCCACTCAATCAATCATCACGTTCGATCCTCAATATTCCGCACCCTCTTTCTGAATCAGAGAGAATCAATCCCAGAGAGCAGCACTCGAATGTATAAACAGCTCGAGATCATAAATCGCGCTGAGGAATCTCCATAATGCGCGACGATCCCGCACGACTACTCCGCCCCCGGAGCCGATCGCAGCTTCTGCGAAACTTTGCCAAGCTGTCGTGTACATCATCGGATTTAGTTTGCACGCCGCCTTCTCCTGCTCGAGCCCCACTGGCGGTCTTGTACATTTCCTGAACAACTACGCGCGAATCGCGGAGGAGGCATGAAATATTAAAAAGCCACAGGCTCGCGGAGATGATTCAAGCGGACGTTTTTCCGAGCGTTTTCCCACGATGCGAGGCAACAGCGCGTCCGGTTGACGAAAATTGGAGAGATGGGCCTACGTGTTGGGTAAGGTGAGCCGCCTCTTGTGCGCATCGCTCAAAACCGGCTAGCTTGGCGTGGGCGGCGCGGGCGCAGGTGACCGAGCGCATCGCCAAATTGATTTTCGCTCTCAGAGGCGGCGTCCGCTCGAGAGCCTCGTATCTGGCGGGACAATGAATTACCGTTTGAGAGGCCTATGCAGATGCGACTCCAAGCTGTAACGTATCGAGCGAGTACCCCTTCTTTGTTACACCAATGAAGTATTGAAGGTAAAGGAATGTGTCCGGTGTGTTGGGATCGATTGCACTGGACGCCGAAACATCGGAGACTGTTATTTGAATGCATCGAGCGGTAAGCTGCTTTGGCGCAGCGTCGATTTCAATTTCCTTTCATTGCAAGCTGATGATGAGGTTGTACTGTAGAATAGGGAATTTTTTGATGTGAGCAATGACGATTGAAGTTTGCAGACTATACCAGTTACGAGTTCTTACAGATTAGAGTAAGATACCGTACAGTTATTCTCGTTATTTTCTTCATTGATCGAGACTTGACAACCCTCCAGTTTTGCGAATCTTTCCTAAATTTGGAAGATTTTTATTCTCGGAATGATGAAAATAACGTTGAAACGGTATGCAAAAAGACTAACTTCGCAAATAACCTCCTGGTGTTATCGTGATTTCCGTAAACATCTGCAAAGATGATTGAGATACCCATCTCGAAAATCTCCGTTCGCAATCGATGATTTTATTTTCAAATTTGGTATCCTCAAAATTTCCAAATCTTTCAATCTCGCAATAAGGACGAGTTTCATTTGCTCAGACGTAAACAAGAAAAAGTAGTGCGTAGAGACGACGAGCGGAGTAGAAATGAAGAAGGCACGATATTGCGCGCCGGTCTTGCCGTGCTCGGCTGCTTCTACTTAAAAATTGCGCTCTCGCTCGCTCCTCTCTCCACCCGGCTTTGTTTTCCCTTTGTTTCTCGTGGCGCGCAGCGAGGCGCCTCTTCTCGCTCGAGGGATGCTGCCGTCGTTGTCGTCGACGCGCGATTATATTCTCTCGGCGCTCAAGAGATCGGGCCCGTGGAGCGCGAGGAGCCCGGGCGCGGCCGGGAGGAGCTCGAGCGAGATCGCGAGGAGGGTGCGACGCGACGGATGAGGAGCGACGAGCCGATAATGAAAAGATGTGTAAGGGGAAAATGAAGCGGTGTCTCCTGCCAGAAACCAAGCCGTGCCGGGCTCGCTCGAAGCGAAGGCTGCAGCGTATAGCACGAGCGAGGAATTACGAAAAGAGCAAGGGGCTGGTGGGCACCGAAGCACTTAAGCCTTGGACGGAAAAGTGTGAGCAGCTCTCGAGAGCGGGCAGATTGAAAAGTGGAGGCAGCGTGGAGCTGAGTCAGCATCCTTGGCGGCGCCTTGATTAGCCACTCCCCCGCAATCATCATCAACTCCGCGCGACCGGTCGACGTTTCCAATCCAATCGTCGGACATTTGTAAAAGTGCAACATCGCCCGCGCGACTCGCCCACGGTGCTCGAATCTCCAGCGTCGGGAGCTCGGTCGCGAGACTCTGGGAACAGGTAGTCACGGAGATATCGGTGTCCGGCGATGTCACTGGCCGCAAACGAGATGCGCACTCGTGAATCGCGAGCGAGCGCCGCGGGTAGCGTACTGCGAGAGTTAGGAACCAGACCGTGAAGCGAAAGCGTGTGGTGCACTTTTGGCGCGGCATCTCGCATACGTGCGCACCTGTCACGCACGACGCTCGGCGGCAGGAGTAACCCTAGCCCCCTCGGCGCGAAACCCAAGAGGTGTCGACTCGCGCAGCTGAAACCGGATATAAAGCCTCGTCGGCCGAAACTCACCCACGCAGGATCGATGGCCGCGCGCGAGGCCTCCTTCCACGCCTGCCAGCGCAAAGAAGTCCGGCGCGCGTGGAGCGAGCATCGGTAGCGGAGCATCGCTCGCGGATCGATGCATATCTCGCGACCCACGGACTCGATCTCATGCATGTACATAAGGTACAGACTCGTGTAAGCTGCGCATCTCGGGGAGCGGGAGCCCAGCTCAGCCCGCTCGGGCTCTCTCGAGTACGATGCGTAAGTGGATTTGCGCGACCGATGCCGCCGATCCCCCTCATCGTGCAGCAACGCGCTATCCACTTGCGATGCGTGATCGGCTTGCGAGCTGCGCGCCGCTCCGGCAGCCGTGATTCCCGAGCTGATGCCACTATACGCTAATTCGGTGTCCGATGCGTTTCGACTCCCTCGGCAACCCTCTGAATTTCAGTACCCAGCCAATTCGGAGGGATTACCGAGTAATCCGCGAGATCTGACGGAATACCGCATGGCTCGATTAGTCATGCAGAGCTCGCGGGACAGCTTTGGCGAAAAAAGCTCGTTTGTTAATATCCTTCGCCAACGAGAGAGATTCTCGATTCAAAATTCGAAGAGATTGATTTGTGATTCTGTTTGTTGGTTACTAATGAACGGCCGTTTCCCAATTCACGTCTAGAAGTCCGCTCGAATGCAAATCAGCATCATTATGCACTATTAAACATTTACACCCACGTGCGATCTAAAAAACTGCTAACAATCAAACCGCGGAAGTGCTCATATAATTATGCTCGTCCAAGTCCGATTGAAATGACAACTCGATTAGGATAGTTCTTGCGAGTTGGTGAATAATCCCTCCAGGTCATGCACGAGAGTGGATGGAGACACTCATCAGCAAAAGGGGAAATCGGAAATCTTTTTGATCACGAACGGAGAGATGAAATAGTTGACATGTCATATTGCCCACCATGCCGAAATCCACCCGCGTGCCATCCCGGACAACCCGCGCGGGGATGACAAAAGCACATTCGGCGTCGCTGTCAGCGCCAGCTGTTATCGATCAGCTCGGCGAAGTGGCGCACAACGGATCAGCATGTCCGCTCGAAATCCTCGTTTCCGCAATCTGCGATGCAACTTTTGTATGACGGCGGCTGCATCAGAGCCATATCCAATGCAAATTTGACGCTTGCGAAAAAGGTAAAGCGGTCACTCGGCTGTGTAACGGACCGCGCCGTTTCGGTCGCTTCGCGATCCAACGAATTTATTCGAGCGCGCGAGTACCGATTGCCGATCGACCAATCGCTATTGAGTAGAAGACTCAGTGAGGTAAACGTTAAAATGGAACAACGTCCAAAGCACATCTCCTCCCTCTCGATCTCTCGGGCTCTTGGCGTACGGTGCAAATATTTCACGGCGCCACCTCTCCCGTACGAGCTTTGGAGCGCAGCAGGCGCAACGCTGAATTAGTTGTCTGCCACCTCGCAAAGCGCGCTATGCTAAATTATTTTGCATGCACGGCTAGAGTTGCAGCCAAGAGCAAGGTCTCTCGTAACCGCCTCTCCCTCTTTCTCTCTCGCTCTGCATCACGGAGCCGAGATGCTGTGCGTCGATCCATTCACTCGCGGCTCAGAGTCTGGCTCCCGCGCTGGCGCACGTGTTCCTTTCGCGAAGCTGAGATAGCAGCATGAGTAACACAGCAGCCGACTCGCAGTTTTTCATAGCCGCATTCGCGAGGCCTATTGTACCCTGCCGCTCGCTAACGCTCCGCTCTGCTCTGCCTGTGCACCGCATGTAGCTCGCTCGTGTATACTCTACTTGCGAGTGCGCCGAGCGGCAATTTCGCACACGCGCCGCGCGCCCTTGCCCTAGCGCGCATTGGAGTAACGCGCCCCGCAAGCCGCTTGCTCTCATCTTTTTTCGCTCGCTCGCTGGACCGCGCTAGAGTTCCTCTTCTTCTTGGCCTCTCTGGCTCCTCGGGCTCCATCTCGAGCGCGCGGTGCTTCCCTTTTTCTTCGTTTCGGTATCTCTCCCTCGACGGGGTGATTTCCACCGTAGAAGGAGCGCCGGTGCGGCGAGAAATGAAGAAAAGCAGAGGAGAGAGGCCGGGCTCGCGCCGCTGCACTCCGGACTAATTACCGGCCGCGCTCCGTACACCCAGTGCTCCGCCCGAGCTGGAAAAAGAGAGGAAAGCGCGAGCCGTCGTATATACACCACGCGATAGCCGAGCTCGCGGAGCAGATAAATAAAGTTGAAGAATGGCAGGGGGCGGCGAGGCGGCCACGCAAAAGTGAAAGCTCCGAGGGCTATTGGAAAAACGCTCGCTCGCCCTGCGCTGCAGCGCGCCATCGCCCAGGCCGAGGGATTCCGATAGAAATTGAATTGGGCTTGACAAAGCTTCCCGGGGAATTCCCTGCGTACGCGCAACAGCGCCGCGGCTCCCCATTACTCTCTTTTTCGTACGCTTCTTAACAATTTTGCGATTTTTAAGGGAACAAGGGCGCCCAGAAAGCATTGCTCCGAGAGAGCCCGGCAGAAAGCCCGTCGCGGCGTTCCACGTTGATGCGTAAGCAGCAACTTTTCCAATACAAAGCCTTGTTCAATGCGGCCGAGCTTTGCGTAGCGAGCTTTGAACTAGCTTTTGCACAACCTGGCACTCAGATTTCACCAAACTTCATTCTCGGATCGCTTGAATGTTCCCGCATCATTACGAACGCGTTCTGGATTCTCATTTTGAAAGAAAGTTTGTCTGGTTCATTATTTTCACGTGGGTTCCTATCATGAATATGTTTGTAAATCAAGTATTTCCACGCTGTTTCGGCTTTTCGCGACAGAACGATCTGGAAAGCACAAATGAATTCATCTTCTTCTTCACAGCTGCTAACAAACGACAATTTAGGAGTATTATTCAAGCTTGTTTTGAATACATAGAGAACTCTATCGCAGAACGAGAGTTCAGATTACAGAGTACAGACGTCTATCTTATTTGAGCTTATTCATGATATATGCTACATGCAAACATTCTTCCAGCATCCACGAAATTCAGTTCGTGACTGTCAGTTCATGATTAAAAGTACCGTAATGCGTAAGTGGATGAAATTTTGTTCAATAATCTCCTTTGGCACATTTTTCTTCAATCAATAAGCAAGTAACGCCAACTATGATTCATGAAGTAGTTTTTCGCTTCATATCTAATAGTTCCTTGGTCCAAAAAGCCCAAGATTATTGATCATCTTATCTCACGGATTCGTTCTCATTATTATGACATAGGTGATATAATCAGTGATGTAAAGGTCTTGCACAGTTGACACTCTCCATTCTATCAATGATTCAAATCAAAGAATTTGAATGAAATCTCAAAATAACGCAAACCGATATCAATAAACGTGCACGTAAATTGTTGGCACGTGCAATTTGGATCTCTGTGAGCCGAGTCACCGCAACTCCGCGGAGGACTGATTTTTCATTCAGCAAGGACAAGTTGACAAGTTGGGTGCAGCAACCTCAAACGTCGGCAGTAGCAAGTGCAATAGCATGTTACTAGAGGCGTATAGAGGCTGTGGTATAGTTGGGATGCGTCTCTCCGGAGACATGCGAACAAGTGCCAGTGCAGCGGTTCTGTGGCGAGCATTCGGATTGACGGGAGCAGCAGCAACGGCTCGTTTGCCCTCTCGGCCCTTGTGCATGTAGCGCACAAGTATAAGCCCGCCTCGCGGATGGATGGCGATGCTCGCACTCGGTTCGCTCTCGTTCGTGCTGCACAACTACGACCGCATTTATTGTAACTCGCGCACTCCAGAGAGTGACACGAGTCGAGTGTATCCGAGCAGCGCTCCTATATGTCTCTGCGTCCACACGAGTGTAAGGCGGAGAGGACAAAACTCGAAGGCGAGCGATAGACGCCGAGCCAACTCTCTTGCTCTTCCTCTCGGAATACGCCGGAGGAGCGGCGACGCAACTCGTCCTCGTCTGATTGCCCGAGATTGGCCGTAATTGATTGCGTCGCAATCGGCGCGCCCGACGCTCGCTCGAGACACATAGCCACGACGACGATCGCGCCGGGCTTGTATACTGCACTTGTGCCCACCACACAGTTTTACTCGCGAACGTGCGAGTTGGTAGCGCGAGGAAAGAGCCAAGGGTCGCAACTGTGGGCTTCGTTTCACGCACCGTGGGCCCGGCCTACGGAAACGAGCGAAAGTTGCGGGGGATGCGTGGAAACCGCCCTCGTGCGACCCTTGCTCATCTCCAGCCGCCTCTTTTCTTCTCGCGAGCCCATCCTCTTCTGGCAAATCGAAGAAATTCGTTGGCGGAACGGTAAAACGTTGAGAAGATTTCAGGTGCGAGCACGCACCGATTCATTCCAGTTGTACACCCTGAAATCTTATCCCCACGGAACATATCTTTCATTTATTGATTCCTCCGGAAAACCCAATCCAGTATGAATGATACAAAGAGATCTACTAATCGATCAGCGGGTTTCGTATATTTTTGATCGATTTTCTCGTGCGTTCAAGCTTTTTTGTTCAATCTTTTGCCAGCAGATATCTAAAGATGGAGTCAATGAGCCCCTTGAGTTGATCATTTGCTAAATTTAACATATTCCAAGACATCAAATATCGCAGAATGATCGGAATCCCGGAATCTCACACATACGACAGACTTCTTCCTTGTTTCTGTCATTTCATCCCTTATTTTCTTCGAAATTCTCAATGAAGCAATATCAAAGAGATATTCTATGAACTACATGTCAGTCAACGTTCAACAACTTTCTCTTTTTAGCCGATCCGATTGACCATGTGCTTCAAACACTCATCACTCTTTTCCACCCATCCACTTTATTCCACCTTTCGAGTGGTTGAATAGCTTATGAACATCCCATACAGAATCCTTTATAAGGGAATGGGATAGGCCCATCCATCCATACAAATTGTGGGAGAATGATTATCTAGTTATTCCTGATAGTGAGGACCAATTTGCCTCGATTAGTCTAATTTTCCGTCTGACTACAGTTAAGCATTACTCCTTTTTTCGCCAAACGATTTCATACTAACGTAATTCATAAATTCTTGTTTTAGGTAAGCAATCAATGGTCATGGTGCAAAGTCCACACATACAAGCTGTAGTCCGATCTAAAGTTGCAGTGAGGTACGTGTACCTGACCCCCCCCCTCTCCCCACTATTTTTGTGTTGCCCATAGTTCCACATGCCCTCAGTATTTTCCAATGTAGCTCAGCTTATTCACAGTTTATCCCAAACCCTAATAAAGGGACTGAGGTATATTTCATTCCAATAACTTGGATCCGGCTGCTGGCGAATGTTTTCAGCGAGATTTTTTCGCGACCGAGAGCGAAAGCGCGCCCATACTTGCCCATGTGCGTGTCTACCTATACCCAACAAGATTATCGGTCCTACAATCTATGTTGATAGAGTTAGAATCGATTGAATATCACAAACATCATTGCGTTCGTGGAGTTTGTTGAGAAGTACAGTGGACATTACCCTATATTGTGCCGTAACAACAATGAGATGCAAAAAACCTGGACTTGATTACCGCCATCAGAAATTTGTTAAAAATTGCATCAAAAAGCTCTAAACTAAACAATGTTTTCGCCTATTTCCGTTGAATATTTATCAGTTTTCTCCCCATTTGATATTAAAGGAATTCCAAAATTTGAGTGATTCAGAATCTATCATTGTTGGGAAAAAAACAAAAAATAATAAAAACGCTAACACTCTTTCTTGAACTGAGACTTTCTCCTGATGAATTTTAATGAAGTCTCTGAAAATAGCTGGTGCGTACATTCCTCAAACACAGAGTACACATCTATCTGGGAGTTGCAGCATTTCAATATTTCAGGATTCAAAATCGGGCGTGACTAAGGTGAACATTACTGTAAGAGAAGAATTCACATATCGTTGTCTTGTCTTTATTGCAATGAGAGTTATAAAACTCATCATACTTCCTCTCGTGAAGTATTTATGATTTGATATTTGCAAACGATAAGAGCTAGACCAAGGGCTGTGATATGATTATCTGGGCGTAAGTTCTGACAGTGCGGTTGAGGTCACGCGCAAGCCCTTGTAGACGAGGGCGAGAGAGGGACTCTGGTCACAAAAGAGAATCAAATGAGGTGAAAACCAATTGTTTCGTTTGAAGAATTGAATGGATCATTCATCTGATTAATCAAAATCATTAATTCCTTCATAACGTAATACATACATGAAAGTAGTGCGTGGCAAGGTCTAAGTTAGTGCATCTGTAATAGATCATTGTGAAAGGGGGAGGGGGACTGTGCACACCTAACTTACCATCTTTTTCTCCGACAGTTGACGTAGTAGAGTTTGACCGGCATGACATAAAAAAAAGAAAAGTGCGCAAGCTTTGTTGCAACAAGAAAATTCATTATCCGCATCATAAACGGCGACTCGAGTAGAGAATAGAATATTGCCCGGACGCAATTCACGATAAAAACATCGAGTCGATCGCCGTCGACAGGAAAATTTTAATGGTCTTTGTGGGAATCGGGTACAAGCTTGTGACATCGGCATTGTACCAAACTATCCACGGGTAATAACGAATATCCGTCAGTCCTTCAAAAATTGACAAATGAGGTACAATATAGAATCAAAAGTGGGGAGGGAAGAATCGAACGTATGCTCGTTCCAATGTGAGCAGCGTGTAAAGACTTAATCACTTGCCAGCATAGAATTCGCAGTCCAGCAACCAATCGTTAAATTCGGGAGCACGGAAGGATTTTCATCTTGACCAGGCTGTTTCGAACCAGTATTTTCTAAGGTCCAGTTGAGGTCGACGGCCTTGTGTGTCTCGAAATCATTATCCAAGATTATGAAGAGGCCTAGTAACGAGCCCGCCGTCCATCGCGACTCGATGAAGCGATGAAATATCTATGAACTCGACACATGCAATGTATATAGCGCAACAGGGTTGTTCAAGTTTGACAGTTTGACAGGAGGCAAATGCATCGGATTATTGAATGTACAGCAAAACTGGCAACGTGGGAAGTCACGGCGGCCAAACTAAAAGCGAGCGGTTTGCACGGCCAAAATGAATTTTGCAAGCTCAGCTCAGTTATGTCGCGCGCTTCGCCGCTCACGCTTTAGCTCGTGCTTGCGCATAATTAATGTACTCGTAGCAGCCTCTTGGAGGCCCGTCGAAATCCTGCGTATACGTGCACCGTGCTGTTTGAAAATATGCACACAGGGTGTCCAACCACCGAGTCTATGCGTACTAGATTCCTTACAACTTTGATGTCGTCGGCACGCTGAAAAATATCAGATGATAGATGGATTCTCAAATTTAGACACGAATAAAATTTAATCAATTAATTAATTTATTAATTTTGTTTGTTGTTTCAATCCATCAGCAGAGCCTGAGCATACTTTTCTGCAAAAAAGGCTCATAGCTCTCGCTACATTGGGCCTTATGAAAGAAATGCCTCATGCACCATCAAGTTATCGGCACTTCCTCGGTTTCTTCGCGAATTCATCTGAAATGGTCTTTTAATCGTAAAATTACGATACGCATAAAATCAATAAAATACTACTCGCATCTTCTGATCGTACGAATGGCGATTACGTGACATCTCGCTGAGAAAATTCACCAAATAGGACTGGCTGGCCCTGCACTACGTCTGCTCGGTACGAAGATTCAGATAGGGCAGGACCAGTTGGAAGGATAAAAGCTGTGGCGCAATTGCAAGGGCAAAGGAGCCATGAATACGCTGCTGGGCGCGCTCGCACTTGGAACACACTATCGCTTTAGAAGCAACGGGTACCCCAAGTGTCCCAGTGATGGTGCCCCTCAAATTTACGAGCGATACGCATCCATCCCGTTCACCAGCTGATGCACAGTTTCGTATCTATTTGTTCGATGCGTGGCTTTCCACCCACGGAAGTCAACGGGTGATTACATTATACACGTACAATAGCGAATGCGTCCATCGTGTATGCTTACAAATATAACGTAAGTACCGCAGCTAAGTAGAACACGCACACTCGGGCCGCGCCAGATGCCCACTCGAGCGCGCGAGCTGCGCTCGTCCGAGCTATGCCTCCGATATGCCGACTCGTTCCCGATGTAGGTGAAATTTCTCTCCTTCGCGAGAAGATCCACGCTCCTCAAAGGCAACTTTTACCCGAACCCAGACGGCGCGATAATCGTTGCGCCCACGCCAAGTCTGCTTCCGACGATCGATGGCCGAAACCGTATTTGGACGTTGGGTACAGAGCCATCGTGGGGCAACGACTCCTTGCTCTATTAAGCTCACATGGAAAATAACTTCTAGGAAACTCTCGCTACGATTGTAGGTGTAGATTTATCAGGCCTACTCGTTCGCACGAGGTCATTGGCATTTTGCGAATGATCGATTGAAGATATGCGGGCAGGGATGAGAGCGATCGAGGCGACAGTATACTTTATTTTTGATCCTCACAAAACGCCGAATGACATGCGCTCGGTAAGTCCACTCGGCGTGGATAATCGGCCCGAGAAAAGCTGTGCGGTGGCTTTCTCTGAGGATGGATGGATCCATCGCAGCCTTGGATTATCACACATGCATAAGCACGTCGAGGAAGACGACGTCCCAGCATCAGTTTCTTAGCGAACGGGTGAATCTACATTCTTATACACGACTCGCAGGTCTCGTGGCAACGTTGAAGTTGTCAAACGATTCTTTTTGTATTCGATCCTTTCGATGGTCATATCAGTTAAATACATCAATAATGGAGATTCCAACTGTTTATTCGAAAAATACCGAAAATCTTATCGCTACAGTCCATGGGGCCGAGAGATTTCGAAGATGAAAAGATTCCCAATCAAGCGACAGTCACTTTTTTAGCGGGTTGCAATTTTTGTGCCAGACATCCCTCATATTCAAAAGCACATTCGCGCAAATATTATGCGGTTGTAGCCTCTCGGTTTCTTCTCGGCGGAGAGGGCCGGAAGCTCGAGACGTACATAAAGCGTACGTGGGTTACCATACGCAAAATACAACTCGCGCGCACATTATCACGAGCTACGCAGCCGCCGAGCATCTTAGAACCCCGAATCCAACGGGTCTGCGCGGGGGGCGAAGGAGCGCATCGAGCCAAAGCCTCGCGCGCGCATAAATCTTGTAGAGAGCGAGAGAGAGAGTCGCGTGGCAAACCGCGGCAGCTCGTCGAGAGTGAGTAACAAGCAAACTTGGCGCTGCTTCTGTGCTGCTGGCGGAGGGTCCGCGCGCGAAAAGTTATTAGCCACCCCACAGCGATAATGGAGCGTCGACGCCGCCTGTCTCGCAGCGCTCGCCGAGTCTCCTCGCATCGACGGCTCGCGCTTCGGATACAAGCGAGCGCGAGAGCGTTTCAATTTGGCCCTCGGCGACGCACGGCAGCGGGATTCTGGAGGCCTCTTCTTGGGAGGCCGCTGCAAGGGGTGGCGCGGCCCTCGAGAGACGTCTTGCGAGACGCCGCCGCCGCCGCCGCCGAGCAGTCCGGAAAATCGAGTTTTCGAGTGCCCGAGCGAGAGCCGCGCGCGCGCGAGAGTACATATAACTTGTGCAGCAGGCGCGCGAGACGCAAACTGTAATTATCCGCGCGACTTTTGAAGCATCGACGGCCGAGACGTCTCGCGTACAGCAGATCGAAGCTCGAGGCGCGCATTTAGCAACGCATGAATTGGGCTCCGCAGTAATTTGCTCGCGCGATTCGCTCGATACAGTTCGCGTCCAATTACCGCCGAGTTGCTGCTACGCTGCGATTCCCCTCGACTGTGTGGCGATATTCCTCCGAATCACCCGCCACCGATCCAGATTGTTTCGAGCTCATTGGCCCGCGGATAATTGCTCTGTACCATCAGAGCATCTCCGCAGCTACGCTTCATTCTCCGCTCCACAAATAATCCACCTACTGCGCAACGGTCTGCACCAGCACCGCAAAGTCAATGATCAAGTTTAGCGGTAATACACTTCGTTGGTCGCTATGCTAGAATTGAATGCAAGAGGCCAATGCTCCATCAATTTCTTAACAGGATTCGCACGTCAAGACAGATTCAATTATTTTAACCAAATTGAGCTAGTAGTCTGAGATTTTTTTTCATGCTCATTTGAGTTAGCAAATAGTTTACAGTGTACTTACAGCTACATTTTTGAGTCATAAGTCTCGTCATATAATTTTTTGAATAAATATTGGAATCAAACATTCGGCCATCAATCAAGTTCATCAAACACTTTTACAGATACTTTTGTTCCCTGTTTTGATATAGCTCAAAATTTTTCAATCCCTGTAAAAAAACAAACTTGGGCGTGGGCTTTGGGATTCCTTAATTATCTATAAAGCCTTACGTTTTTCTGTATGGACTAACTGCTCATTATCATCAGCGATTGAAAGGGATTGTAATTCAATGATCATTGGCTGTTTTTACAGTTGTTTTCAATTTAAAGTTTCAATTTATACACTATTGTCGGATTCCTTGCCCTGAAAAAGCTGAGAAGGAAGTTGCGATGGATACCAGAGTCTTGACTATGTTTCTTTTCTACATATGAAGAGGATGACGCCAATTTCTCATCGACCCGGAGGCACAGGCGGATGAAATTATTCGCAACTGGCAGCATCAAGGTGTGCCCTGGAAAACTTTGTCAACGCTATGAAATCCTTCCTTAGGCTCTTCAGTTGGACTAATTGTATGTTCAAATGAATTGTCAGAAATATGTCTGAATAGAAGAAGCAGATGTCTAAAACAGAGATAACGGGCTAGCCTAGCTTGGATGAATCATCTTGAACTAAGGGTGCCCGAGATGTTTCAATTTAATTACGATACATCTGAAGGAAGTAGCCGACCTCGAAGCCGACCCTCCTCGCCGCTTGGTTACGCTTGTGATGTTACCTTCAAGAGCACCACTTGCTTGCGATCCCAACTCTCAAATATTTCATAAGTCTACCCTCCCGTCAGTCGAGCTCTTGAAACGTGAGCGAATACATGGAACGGCAGGCAGTACTTTTTTTTCTTTCACTAAAATCCCATAGTGTGCGGGTTCAACGTTATTGGTATCGGATTGGCCGCATGTATTAGTTTCTAATACGATCGAGATATTATCTATCGTTTAGCGTCGATTGAAAAATGCGAGGCGATCGTATAAGGAAAGGGGACATAACAGAGGAGGGTTCGATGAAGATAGGGGGAAGGAGGAAATCAAAGGGTCGAATTTAGCCGGAGGAAGGCGAGTGGATTAGCTTCACCGGAAGCACCGAGCGTCGCCGGTCGGATGAGACAGGAAATTGGAAGCCGTTCATCTGAGGATGACAATTAATTTCGTCCAATGATCGCGTTCGCTGTACCATAATGTTCAAAGGGTGAGAGGATACTATTTCCAACGGATTTATCAGTTCCCACGGAAATCCAAAGACCTCTCCAAGAGATAGACGTTAATTAAATACTAGGATCGTATGAGAAATCAATTGGACCAATTTGAGTCTTCCAATCGAACTTTGAATTCAAATGAGAGGTGTCAATAGTCAGTGCACTTCTCACAGATCAATATAAAACTAAAGTGGTAGATCTCATTTACCCTGATCCTTGATCGGACAAGTCAAGAAGTGTAATTCACTGTGATTATCGAGTCAATCTAATATCGCTGCCTGGACTGATGTACAGGCGCAAAGCCAAAAGCTGCAATCACACAAAAGCGAGTATTATTGACTAGGGGTGGTGATCAGCCGAGTTATCGTTATCAGTGTGCTCTTTCAGTTTCATTCTGAAAAGCTCCCAGGCCCACTTGTACGGCAACACCCATAACCTTGTTCAAGAGCGCTAAAAGTATGTAAACTCGTACATTTCATTCTACAACACGCTTACGAAAGAGTCTATGGCAAATTTATTCGGTCTGGTTGAGCACGGAAAGGCGCTGGAAAGAAAGAAGGAGCGAGGGAGCCGCACGCATCCATCCCGGGAATCAATGGAGCGCGTCCAAAGCTCTCTCGCGGCGCGTAAACGGGCAAGGCGAAAGGAGCAGAAGAGACGCATGCCATTTGCAAATTGAGCCGAGACGTCGACGTCGCACTGGTCGGGAGCGAGCTTGTCGCGTCGCTCGCTCGATCGGTCCATTTGACTCTCGGGCGCGCTGCGGTGTACATGCGGGCTCTATACCGCACCGAGCCGCTAAGTAATAAGCCCCCGGGCGCGGGAAGCTGCCATCCTGCCGCATCAGCTTTGGGGCGTGATGCGCGCCTCCTCGCTCGCCGCGCAGTGCGGCCCTCGGAGGGGAGCAAGAGACAAGAAGCTCTTTTTACCGTATCACTTTGTCACCCATCATGTTTTGTGAGGGAAACTGCTCTCGGCGCTGCTCTCTTCTCTCCCGAGCCTTTCAGAGCTCATTAAAGCATTGATCCCGGCACGATAATGAAATTCCTCCCATCATTCCGCATCGACTTGCACAATAAAGACGCTCGCGAATAGTCCCCTCAGAAACTGAATTTTATCATGGGGGATCAGTTCTGAAACAATGGTGAAAATACAGATTTTGTCCTTTATAGTTGAATCCCCCAACCCAACCGAGTAAGAGGCGTAATATTTGGAAGTAACTTCCACGGGATTTCAAATTTTTTCTCACTTTCGAAATCGACTAGAAATAAAAGTTTTCTACCGCAAGACAAGGTGTTGACGCCGAAAGCTCGAAATGCATGCTTCGAGAGATTGCAGAGAAAAGTGAAGAGTCGGAATAACTCGTAAAGAGTGTTCATGAGCTCTACGATGGTGCGCACACCATTTGAGAAGATTCGAGATACTCAGGCTGGTAGAGCGATGAGCTTGGAATTGGCCGTATCAAAACTGGGAGAAGTCAGAAATACTGAAGCGAAGAAACTGCCAAAAAGTGAACAATAAGCGCTAGTGAGTCGAAATCAAGTATTCTTTCTTAGTCAAGTGTACATAGAGATGAGCCCAGAACTCGACGATAAGTTACCTCCTTGCAGAGAGCGTTCGGAATCGCAACTACGATGATTTTGTAGCTCGCTCGCAGCTGATGGCCACTCAACAATTAACGAGCGAGGGAAACCGCATGCCAAGCGCAGAGGAAAGTTATTGTCCGAACGTTCATCAGCGCGGTCACGCAAAAAAGGATGGTTTTGCTAATGGCGGGGCTCTCAAATGGATTGGGCGTCCGACCAGAGAGTGATTCGTATACGCGGGCGAGCCCGGGGCCGGCACAGCTCGGCGAGCATCACGTGCGTACGAGCGCGCTAATTGCGCCTAATTCGCATGGAAGGCCCGAAACGAGAGGCGGAATAGAAGAGCGGGTATCGAGGATTCGGGCGCCCTCGGACTCCATGGCGCATCTCCATCGCAGCGGAGCTGACGGGATACACCCGCCAGAATCGCTTTGCGCTGAAAGCTGACGATCCGAGCGTCGGCTCTGCGTCTCGCTAATTGTTCCGCTCTCTCGAGAGGCGGACGAGCACGCACTCGAATAAATTTGCTCGCGGTCCAGCGGGGCTGCCGGACGGATCGCAATGCGCGCGATCAGCGCTTTCCCTCGACTTGGCCATCGCTCGCGAGCGGCCGCGCGGTAGCGTAAACGAGAGTTATACGAGGTGAGAGCGCTCCAACGCGACCAAACGCGGCTCAACTGGGTTAGTATAACAATTCGGCCGCTATTCAGAATGCGCCGATTTGCTCGCGCGGATTTGTAAGAGAAAACGCTTGGCGCCAAATCGAGCAAGCTGCAGAACGAGCCGCGTGGCGGGTTCTCAAACGCCTCGCCCGCTCTGGCCGACAAATTTTACGAGCAATGTACGACGAGCGAGACGGGCTGTTGAGTTTTATAGGCAATCGCACCAGTCCCGCGACCGGAATGCGCGTAGCGAGTAATACAGCCGATCGAGTTGGAGGCCGGAAATTGCGGCTAACCCGACAGATTATCTAGCCGGGGAGCCAAAGTGAAGATCAGGGGCTATTGCGCGCGAAGAAATTTGGATGTCGTCAAGGCGCGCGATGAGGCTCTATACATCAATAGAATCTGACGATCAGGTATTTCTCTTTCGCTATCTCCTTCTCCCGGCTCCTTCGAAAAATTTGTTAAATGTCTGGAAGCAAGTGATTGTAATAATTCAGGAAGCGTTGAGCGATGGCAGAGCCTCCCCGAGACGTTGCTCTCCGCGGATATTCAATTTCTGTGTCTGCGGCGTTGGAGGGCGAGTGGAGAGTATCGAGGGTGAGCTCGGGGTCGCGGGACCGAGCGCGGGACGGGGAGGCCAGGCATCCCAAAGAGGGTGATAGTGAGAGCAGGAAAAAGTGCCAAAGTTGCCGGGAGAGAAATGGGCAAAGTCTTGCTCGTCGCGCGCCAGCCTGCCAAGCAGCGCAAGCTCTGCCCCCGATGCGCGCGAGATTCAAAGATCGATTGCGGCCGTTCTAATTCTAATCATGTCATCACTCTCCAGATTGCACGAGCGCCTCCCTGTCGCGCGCTGTACCTTCTTCGATCCAATCTGTTCCCCGGAATCGATGTCCCGTACATCCGTTATCGTGTCAGCCGGAGCGGGGCGAGGTTATCACGCTCGAGTATGGGGACCGCTTTGACGCGTACAAATCCGTTCGCATCGACACATCCGCAAACATCGAAATCACTACCGCCATTGGCGCGAATTCGATTCGATCTGTCATCGTCACGGTGGATGCGATCTGCCTCGTAAATAATCCACAATAACGAATTAGTCTTGAAGCACAGAATGTACGCTGTCCTCGCAAGCTCTCGTCGTGTTCAGGATAGTTCGGTGCGATTTGAGTAACATTCTAGTAAGATACAATAATTTCCACTAGCACAATCTTCCACGAGGAATTCTTTAATATACGTATGTGATGCCCACTTTTTTGTCAACCACGCCATGTCGTTCGACGGTGCCACGCTCGGTGCCGTGTCCGTATAGCTGCGTGCAGCAATAGAAGCTCAGGCGCAAGCTCACATGCGGCGTTGTTCAATTTTCATCATAAGCAGCACGTGCCACGAAGAAACGCAGAGACAGAATATTCAGCGAGCGTTTGCCGTGTAAATCGAGCGATATCACGGTAATACTGCGTATTGCTTCGTGCGTGATCGTCTCGTTTTGTGCTCGCCGCTCAATAAGCAATGTAAGACGTCCCTACAACGAAAGCAGTCTTTCTTCAATAACACGCGTATGAGCTCCATACTGCACGGTAAGAGGGCCTAAGAAACTAAGATAGCGCGGGTCACTAATATCATGCAGACATGCTTCGAGTATGGTGCATCGGCTCGCCCAATTTGCGGCTATTTACGACGCGTTTCGAGGGCGTATCCTACCAGATCTGGAGCCCAGACGCATCCATGCCGGGGTCGCAAAGCGTCGGGGCGAGCTTGTCGCGCGTAATGTGCCCCCGGGCCTGGATGTCCGTGCGCCTAGCAGGGCCGTCCTCTCGGCTGGACGGGATCGACGGAAGGCGAGAGAGGGCGAACCGCGGCCCCGGGCGGACTGCATCGATAGCGGCGCCGAGATTCAATCGTATATCTGTACACCCCTCGGGGCTGTCTGCCGGGGTATCAATAATCCCCTGCTCTCGCAGCCAGCGGCCAAGTGTCTCCGGTAATACCCTCCGAGACTAGCATTTTTTCACCATTATACCTGACCCTCTCCAAGGCTTTTATATACCTCGCCTCGCCGCGGAATCCTGGCCATACCCCGCCTCGATACGACCCGTTGGATCTCTGGTATTTTTTCACCAAATGTGCCCACGATACGTCATGATACTCGATGTTTAGATGCTATGTCAGGGTGAAATTTGATTGTCTGGGTGGAAATTTCAATAACGGACTGTCCCGAATATCTGCGCACGATGACATTATGATCCCGAAAATGAAGCGCGATGGCCAGGGGCGTCGAGCGATGCGTTATTCGATTACAAGCGCTCGCCCTCGTCGGGCGATCGATGAAACTCATAATCTGCCGCCGCTGCACGCGCCAAAGCCCGACAGTGATGGATCCAACCTGTGCATTCCGTGCAGGCATCCTCCACCCATGTACATATTTCCAAATCCCCTCTTGCTCTCTGTGAGACTGAAAATCAAAATATACTCCGCGCACCGGTGTCTCTGCGCGCCCTCTCTTTCATCTTTGTGATATGTGATCGTGCGTTCCAGAATTTTCG
>JAPYYZ010000434.1:0-26226 GCA_030522705.1 Eretmocerus eremicus
CATCTTTTGTGATTTATTTTCTTTAAATAGAAACAGGTAACCCTGATGTTTGAATAACTTATGTTTGATACTATAATTTACTACATTGGCTTCGACGGGAATGATAAGAGAGAATTCATCTTCAATGTCAGAAATAGGGATTTTCTCGAAAAATCAAGAAGATTCTAGGTCATTGAAGAGATAAGGAACTCCTTATTCGCCGGGATTGTCGCATCTCACTGAGAAATTATCTGGCATAGAATCTGGCGGGGAACTCAATAAGCAGCCGTAGACCTGCGTGTGCATTTTTTTTATTGTTTTTAGGAAAATCATAAAAGTTACATGAACAGGGTTTCGAGGCCATGGAAAAAACGCGACAACTTTCGTTCGTTTTTAAATGTATTGGAAGCTTTGAAATTCTGCATCCTGTACACAATATTGATTCACTTCATCAAATCCCGCCTTTCCACTGGAAATTATTTCCTATACAGTGGAATAAAACAACCACTGCAACAGTTCAAAGTGAAATACGTGGAACTCGATAAAGTGAAAAATCCTCCCAGCATATCGTTCCTTTACCCGATTGTCGGGGATCCCGTCCTCTCCATCACTCTCGTCGCATGATCTGTCTCGCAATCGTTTCCCCGTACCCACACACAATCACGTTGCGAATTTGATTCATTAGAGTCCCTCATATTAACTCGCTCGCGCCGCCTTCGCCATCATCAGTCTCTCCTCGCAATAAATTACACATTTCGAAAATTCCCTGATATCGCGCAGGCCGCGAGGGAGACAAATGAAAGATGAAGCAAAGCAGGCTCATCCTTCACGGCGTGGCTGTGTAATCAGGTAATCATCGTGTCCCTCGCGCCCCGCGTATTATGCTCATAACGCACGCGCGCCACGTTCGCATTCAATAAGAGGGCGACCTTCATTAGACCTCATTACCAGTACATCGAAATTGTTCTTCTCTCCTCGCTCTCGTGCTGGAGGCCCTCCAAGGGCAAAAACAACCTCCCATGCCGCTCTTTACTCATACACACGCGCAGAGACGCTCGCGCACACGCCGACTCCTTAATTACAAAAATAGACGACGAAAAGGAATAGAAAAGAAACTTGCACGGATAGAGACGCGGACGGACAGGCGTGTGCGCGGGGACGAGCAAAAAGTTTCGCTATCTCTCTCGGTGCCTGCGAATTTCCGGCACCGTGGAGGCAGCGAGGAAAATTACGTGGAAACGGAGCGGGTCGCCGAGCGGCACAGAGAGCGAAAAGACTCTCCGCGAGTCCTTAATTTCAGCAGTCTTCGTTTGAACGCGCAAAGAGCAGCAGTGGCATTGCAGCCTCGCGTGCACGCACTCGACGCGCGACTCTGTCGGGTCGGTGCTACAACCGGCACAGTTACGAGCGAGTGGTTAGCTGCGCTCATTAAAGTCATAGTCGCATCTTTGACGCGCGCCGAGAGAGCTATATCGCGATGCAAATGCATAGACTGCTCGGCTATCTACATGCGCGTACCTGCGTGTACCATCTCATCATTTTGCCAATTAATTAGAGCTGCGCGTTCTCGTGATCCAGTTTCTCGTCCAGCTGCTGCTTCGTGTTTCTTGCCCTTTTTGCAGATGTAGTATGGGCGATCTCGCCGCTGTTCTTCGTTGAATTTTGGAATGGCTCATCAAATATTTAAATCAAGCTTGAAACATTGCCGCCGATCGAACAAAAAAGCTGCCCCCTCGGTGAAGATTATACGGCGGAGAGCATGGAACTGGGTTATGTCTCCATAGACGCGTGCCGCGCGAGATTGCGACGACGAAAAAGGGCAATTAATCTCCCGTAATTCCCTCTCATCGAGGCGATACCCGTACGTGCGTTATTGCTGCACGCTTGACGTCGCGCACGAGACGGTGAGGATCTTTTTTGGTGCCGCGCGTCAAACTACTCCTGGACCCTGTGGTGTGGTGGAATCGATCATCGAGATTTGATTCGGCGTTGCGAGCCGCTGAGAGAAAAATTCCAGTCCGGTTTCCTTTCCCAACGACCTGAGATTTTTATTGCCATTGAGCTGATTGATTGGTTATGTCTTTTTTGGGTGAGTGCAATTATCGCGGCATCCATCGGCAGTGTCGATTTGGCAATCCATGCGAATCGAGATTGCAAAAAATTGAAAATTATCGATGCTTTTTACATGATGTAATGGGTGCCTTGAATGCGTTGAATGGTTTCTCAAGAATTTCTAATATACTCCTTTTTTGTCACACACTCTACTCTTTGCAGAGTATTTCCCCTCAATTTTGATCTGGATTAGCTTTACGATTATTCGTCGCAAAATTTGGGCTCAAAAAAAGAAAAATCGGTCTTATGACACTCATGTTAATTTTCATTTTTATGTATTTCAGTGCTCTAACCCTCAGTATGTTGGATCGCTAACTCATTTTGACTGAGATCGGAGAGATTAAAAAAAATGCTTAATACATTAAAAGCACGCTTATACAAACAATCGTAGCGGAAACTAAATTTCATCAAATCTATATGACTATAAAACATAGGGATCAAAGTTTCCACTGCAAGATAATGCCAACGAAGGCAAGAAATTTTCCGGGATCTCTTTTGGATATGTACAGTGCATGTTTTGCAAATTCTCACCAATTTTGAATTCTACCGAGTATTTGACGTCACTCATTGAATTTGGGGATATCCCCGGGCGCAGCACTTTTTCCCGGATCGAGAAGTTCCAAAGAATATTCCCACATATTTTCGACCTCATTGGAACGGACTACTAAACATCTCCAACAAGGGGTCCGCACATCGTGGAAAATGAAATTCTCGAGGTTCTTTATTGAATTATTAGTATGACTCATTGTGATTACAGTCTTTTTTTTTATTAGCGCATTTTTAACCTCTTTTCGAGGTTATTTTGCGGGATCTACAGTTTTAGGTAAGTTCCAAACTACCAATGACTATAGTCCCAATGGGATTCTCAAAACCCATGTATAATCTATAATCTAGTACATCTCCGAAAGAGCACATCCTTTCTAAATGGGGGCTGCATTGAACTTCACTCGCTGGCCTCGGTTTCCAATATTTTCCATATCTTTACTATCCACATGCAGACCACCCCCAAGAGAGGGGTTTTCAGTCTAGGCTGAGACTTTTAAATTTAGGTGTGGCCGAAAACTGCTTATTGGCGCCATTTTCTTTCGGGTATTCTCTACCACGAGTGTGTAATCTGGGCCTGCGAATATCCTCTTCAGGGGGTGGGAGTATCAGAAAATCCCTTGATACCGAGTTTCCTATATTCTATCACGAAGAACTCCCTTATCTTCCAGGGTGACTGGAAGCTCCTTTGAGTTACAATTCAAGAGAAAGTCTAAGAGCAGGGATTCCAATCGAAACCCCTTTTCAACAGGCGCACCTACATCGCCTAGCAACCTGCTTCTCACGGTCCGACCTAAGCTCTTTGGATTCCACTTGCAAGCACACCTGGTCGCTTTCCACCTCACTCTCCCAAACTCCGCGGCTGCTCTGACACACCCCTCTCACTCTTCGCGCCCCTCGCAAAATTCAATAAGCTCATACCTACAGTCGCGCGACCCTCTAACAATCCGCCTTTCGCACACGAGCGAGAGAAGAAAAGCGAAGAAGAAAGGCGAGAAAGAGAGAGAGAGAGAAGGCAAAGAAGAGATGAGAATCGGCGAATTAATCGGCGGCGCGTGGCGAGGGAAAAAGCCTCTCATGCCACTCACGCGCTGCCCATTCGTTCGATATTGCTGCCCGCCTCCCTCCGCACCTACTCGTCATACAAGCCACATACCAACCCCCCTCGTGCAACCCTGAATGCAAAGCCGTCCACAGCATGCCCCTCTCTGCACTGCATACTTTGATATTGTTCTCTTCGCGGTGGCGGCGCCGAAATACTGCTCTCTCGCGGATAGACAGAGCCCTACCACACAGCAACTCTCTCTCTCTCTCTCTCTCTCTCTCTCTCTCTCTCTCTCTCTCTCTCTCTCTCGCTCTCTCTGCTGCTGCTGCTGAGCTGCACGTCTGAGCCGCTTTTAATTGGGCCGAGTCTCCTGTGCAGCAGCGATGTTTGCTCGGTCGCGATGTTTGCCATCCCTCGACGAGCACCAGCAGCAGCCCGCCACTGTGTGTAAGTATGTGTGTGTGTGTGTCGGCAGGAGAACAGGGCAATCGCGCCTATGTTTGGCGAGCAATCGTCCCTCTCGCCATCATACTATGTACCTCCTCGTATGTAACGAGCCCTCGATTTGACTCTTGCGTATATAATACTATCGATAGAGTATTATTGTAAATAATAACGCACCCGGTGCGTGCGTGCTTGAAAAATTCGGACCGCTCTTATTCTGCATAATGCCACACTCTTGCGTGTTTTGCGCTGCGCATTGTTCACTTCTGCGGCAGCTTTACGACTATACACAGAGAGAGGAAGAGAGAGAGAGAGAGAGAGCCGCAGAACAAAACGATCGTCGATACTTTCCTCTGGGTTCTTACCCTCTCGATATTCGTCTTGTAGACGCACGAGACTAGCGACTAGCTCCGCGCCGCATTCATGTAGAGCAGCTAGCACAGAGAGTCTCGCCGAGTGACAAAAATCCGAGGAATCTCGCGCCGCGCGCTGTACACCGCTTTTGCGAAAAAAGCTCCGCGCGCATTGTTCGACCAAGACAATGTCCGCCCGGCGCACAACACCCCTTGGCCATCGGCACTTTCGCCCCGCGCCTCTTCCTCTTCTTCGCGCCTCTACAATGGATGGCTCACACACGCGCACTCACACACACATGTACAAAAGCATACGGCGCGCAAAATCGCGCGTAGAGCTTTGAACGGGTGGCCGAGCTTGCGAGAGGTTTTAGCATCTTCCGTGCGCCTGGAACAATGATGACGTCCCGACACGGGAGGCGCATCATCGTGCCCCATCTTCTCGATATTCAGCCTGATTCAAATTTCGCAAGTTTACTCTGCTGCTGTATAACTACGCCGGGAGCCGTCAGAGTGCACGAGCTCCGTTGCGAGGGGGGAACGCTCGGAGTCGAGTTTTCTCGGGCGAAATTTTCGCAGAGAGCCGGAACTTGCGCGGCCCCCAGCTCGAGGATGAAAAGTTTGAAATTAAGTCGGCTAGCTTGTATGGGAAAGTATATACCCCGAGTGCAGCAGCAGCAGGTCGCGTTTTCTCTCTCTCTCTCTCTCTCTCCTTCTCGCCTGCTCTTGGCCAAGTGATTTCAGAGCCTTTTCAGATAAGGACGGGAGAAGATTTTCAATCTCGATTTGTTATCGGGAGGAACCAAGGGGCGATCTTTCGCGCCTTCGTCTCTCTGGGTTTCTTCTTTTTTCCCGTCTCGCTGTGGCGATCCTCGAGACCCGCGGAATAGCTTTCGATGGGGCCGGAGGACGGATGAGAAGACCAAGATGGATTCTGTGCCATTAACCATCGGGCGCTCTGAATACGCTCCCTAAGTGGTCTGGATAGGATTTTGCGCAAACTCGCCGGCTATCCATCGAGATGCTTCCAAATACTGAGCCGCTGAGATATTGGAAACCGTTTCTCGGGTGGCACAATTTTGCAATTCACTCGTCCTCCAGGAACGTTGGATTATTCTTTCTCGTCTATATACGACTTTCTCAAACGTTTATATCCTTTCTTCTTGCTCGTGATTCGATTCCTTGAAACTTTGAATGATTATCGTGTAACGAAGCGTCGCGCTGCAATTGCAGTTTCAAATCCAATATTCTCCAGCCCGCTGTCGATAATTCAGTTCATAAAAAATCCATTTCACGATTCACTGGGGCAATTCTCCCCACCGGAGCTCGTAATAGCTTTATATAATCGCATTGTATGAAATTGACTTTTATTCAATCAGGATGCATGACCCGCTTCAAACAATGGCTCGCCGCTCCCCTTTTGATTTTCCATCGGTTTCCGGGAGACACTCTTGCAAGAGTATCAATTAATAACTGACGCTGTTTTCTCGAAATCTTCAGGGAAGCTTTCAATAGAAGTTTTCATCCAATTTCCCAGAAAACCGATACAATTTTTATCAAGCAGACATCATGATCAGCATCCTCACCAATGTCTTTTCTGTCTATTCTCAGCAAAATTGGCCTAACAGAGTTTCTCCTCGCAATGAATTTGCCTCCTGAGGATTTATTCACCTCGCTTCGTCCAGGGATAAAAATGTCCTAGTGCTCGCGATATGTCTGGACATGCGAGGATGGAAATAGAATATCCTTTTTCATGAATCTCTGCGATGCACATCGTTGGTATTGTCCAATTACTTTATGTGATTACGAGCGACCAACCTTATTTCACCAATGATTCAAAAATTGATCATTTCGCCCATGACCGGATTCTCGCAAGCTCTCCTACACATCCATCTACGCATCGGACCTACAACGGCTAATCTTCCCACGCAATTCGCTCTGCGATTGACGAGCTCCTAGCCAAGATCGGCTCAGCTTTACTTCGGGAAGCACCACCCGGGCAGAGAATCTCAATTCCTGCGCTGCGCTCAGAATCTGATGTAATTAACTGGGTTGTACCACAGCTGACCAGCCTCGCAGGCTCAAAACCATAGTTTCGAGTGTTTTGCCGTACCGTTTTTCTCGTTTCGCCGACAGCTCGTCACTTATTTGACACGTGCGGGCGTTGAACCAGCCAGTCCAAGTATACACAGACGATTCATGCTCAGGTTAGCCGATTGGCATTCGATAATTAGTCGCGTTGGTTGCGTTCGCTTCCCCTTTGATCCTCCCGTTGGCGTATTAATCACATATTGACTCGAGCCTACGCGCATGGTATTACTATCGCGTAGCTCACGTCGGTACAGGTTAACAATATATATACCACCCGTTGACGTGGTACGATTGGCCCTTTCGACGCTTTCAGGCTTCATAAATGAGTGTATCGCCGGACGAGCCAAATGAGGAATTTGAAAGAGCTGCAAAGTCAAATATAGAGCCAGACCGACGTCAAACAGCTGCGAGCTTCCACCTTGGGCGCGGATTTGTGCATTTGATGCAGCGAGCGACTGTGACACTGCTCGTTAGCCAGATTAGGGCGTGCATAGAGAGCGATTAGTCTGCGGTGGCTGAAGCTCCTTGGCGGTCGCCTGGCGAAATATATGCACAGCTCGAGACGTGGATCAGCCATATTCAGATGTGGTGCGAGGCGCGTACTCTGCTCTCCAGAGACAGACTCTCGTCAAGCAAGATATTTCGTTGCGCGGAGCTAGACGACGTCGAACAATAGACACCCTGCTCCAGCCATCACTCTTTCATCAGGTCCGGATGGATATTTGCCCTCGTAGTCGTGAAACGAGGACGATTCCGAGAATCTTTACAGAGTCTGATTGTCATCGAGCTGTTGCTCAATTAGCGTTGCGCGTATTCCGAATGCGAAACGGCTTTCGCGAAACTCGACAACCAAGTCTCCTCTCTCTGCTTCCTGTGTCTCGGGCAATGGCACGCGCCTCGCGACATCAGTAGCGAAGAAGACCGCCTCAAAATTCCAATTAAAGCCGACCTGCTGCTGCACACCAGAATCCGCACCCACAGATGTAAATGCGCGCGTGAGTACTCGCTCATTTTTTGTCCAAGCTCGGGATGAAAGGATGCGCTCTCCTTCCCTCTCTCTCGTTCAGAGAAACGCAAAAGGCCGAAAAAGACATCCTCGAAACGACGGCGACGCAATGTTTGCAAAAGCGGAGCGGATGCACTCTGTGCAGTCGCCGCTCTGCTCTACCGCTGCTGCTTCTGATTTTTTTGCGCGAGCGTAATTTCTTGCCACAGCGGCTTCCGCAGAGTCTCTGCCTTTTATACAAACATGGCTCGCGCTTATTCTGCTGCTTTGGGGGAAGAGCCTTTCCTTGAGGGGACCTAGTTTTTCTGTTGCAGAAAATACGTTCCTGTGACATTTGCAACTACTCACCAGCGCGAGGGAGTGGGATTTCTCTGCGCTCGAGCTTTGTGTCCATCTGATGTTCAGATGTTCTAGTTTTTCACCAGTGTTTTGAAACATTAGTGGAGGACTTTTTTTGGTAGAAACAGGTCATGCATTCATAAACCGAGAGGTGATCTTTTTCAAAAGACGATGAGATACCATCGCAAAGATGGAATGTTGAGCTTCCTAACCTAAAAGTCTCTGAGATGAACTTGTTCATGAGAAGAACTGATCAATTCGATGGTAGGCTTTTCAATTACTCCTGGCCACACGAAAGTCCATCTGGACTCTTGACACACTCAGGCACCCAACCACGTGTGCATAATTACGCACCGTTATCCCAATAATTGCACCCCTCGTACCTCTTTTTCTCCAGCACCTTACAGAAACAATTACCTCCGCTCTTCTGTGAGCCACTCGAGAGCGCATTTTTTGCGGCGTCGAGCTCATTCGAGGCATCGGCAGCTGTGAAAAGGGATGAAGCTCGCACACGTATGAGCATAAATACTAAAATATATATCTGCTCGAGAAGAGTACCTTCCATCGTGCGCACGTATGGCTCGGAGAGCTTCACAGCCTGGCGTGCGCTGCTCGGAATGCAAATAATTGTTCGTCGAGGAGAGTATACAGAGAAACTCGAACGTACGTAGGAATGTAAATAGAGTTGACTACTCCGAGCGTAGCCCGTGGTGGGGGCACTTGCAGCTTCTCGCGCGCGTTCCTTCCTTCCTTCCTCGTATCCTCGTGCCGCCCGCTTCTTTCTCCCTTTGCGACACATGCATCCACTGCAACTTCGTCCTCCTCCTCCACACTCACAAGCGCGCGCGCGCACATACACACACACTTGTCATGCAAGTTACAGGACGAGAGAGCAGAGCAGACTCGGAGAGGACGAAGCGGGGGCGCGCATTATAATGCTCCTCGTGGCTTTTAACAAATGCTCTCGCTGAAAATTGCGCCGTCGTGTCCTCGCCGTCCTCGAGCTACCCGTCTCTCTCCTGCCTGGATCGTCGTTGAGGCCCTGAAAAATTTATGCGCACCGAGATGTGAACTGAGAGCCGCCGCTTAATACTTAGCCTCTGTGCCGCGCAGCCTCGGTTTTCCGCGAGCTATCCGTCGTATATGCCATGCTCTCTGCGGTTGTGGTTGCTGCATAACCTCTTTCTGGTCCAGAATTCATGCGACAGTCGCGCATTCGTTGCATATGTATTGAGGGTATGTCAGAGTAAATAGTTCGTGCGGCAGCCATCACATACACAAACTCAACTTTGAGAACATTTTGTGAAAATTAGGGGTCTTTTTCGAAAAAAAGTGGCTCTGTAGCCCCAAAGTCCGTAAAATAAGGAACAAAACGAGCCGTCCCTGACTTAGATCAGATGCGAAATGAGTCTAGAATCAGAAAATTGGGCGAATTTAGATGCATGCGAAAATAGGGAGGAGGGGAAAAAAACCGGAGCACCCTGATTGACTGGAGATAGAGATGACGAGACCTCCAGCCAATCAGAATGCTCAGATACCTCTTCCCTATTTTCGCATGCATCTAAATTCGCCCAATTTTCTGATCCTAGACTCATTTCGCATCTGATCGAAGTCAGCGACGGCTCGTTTTGTTCCTTATTTTACGGACTTTGGGACTCCAGAGCCACTTTTTTTGAAAGGAAAAAAAAAATTCAATTTCATACAAAATGCCGTCAAAGTTGAGTTTATGTGTGGTGGTCGCCTCCCGAACTATTTGCTACAACCTGACATTAAAGACAGGTCAGAGCAAATAGTTTGGATGGCGGCCACCGCGCACAAAAATTCAACTTTGACGGTATTTTGCGAAAAATTAGAGGCGTAATTCAGAAAAGTGGCTCGATAGTTTCACAGTTCATAATCCAAGGAACAAAATGCCCCGTCTCCGACTTTGATCAGATGCGAAATGAGCTCGCAATCTTGACACTACGAATCGATGTGAATAGGACTCGAGCGCATGGCTCGAAGCGTCTATACTGTAACTCGTAGAGTCAAGATTGCCAGCTCATTTCGCATCTGATCGGACTCGGACACGACGCATTTCGTTCCTTGGGTTATGAACTGTGAAACTGTCGAGACATTTTTTTCAATTACGCCTCTAATTTTTTGCAAAATACCATCGAAGATGAATTTGTATACGCGGTGTCCGCCGTCCGAACTATTTGCTCCGACGTGCCCTTAAGAGAATGTCAAAGCTCTACTTTACCGACATTCATGATAAACTCATTCAAAATTGAGCTATACAATATTTCGAAAATGTAGCTCCAGACGGCCCTGCGTACTGGTGAAATGTTTTGTCAGAGCTGATAGAAGTGTCCTTACGAGACAATTTTGCCCAGACAAATTAACTTTTTGGGTTTCATGCAAATTAACAAATTCTATGCTTTGATCAGAATCTGCCAAATTATTGTATAAGTGAATAAAAATTCTTTGGCCATATATTAGGCTAGCTCATCTTGTGGACAAACGCAATCGTAGGCGAACAACTTCGTAAGACGTCGCATCGTTAAAAATCTTTATGAGCTGCGAGTGGGCCGGATGTGAATCAACTTTCATCCTGCCACATGTAGCTTGGATCAATGCTCGAATATAACTCGAATTCCACCGAGTTTGTAGGAGAACAATCTGTTACATTTCATAATTTGTGACGAATGTGTGAGAAAGAATTTCTGAGCAATAAAATCAGTGTGAAAGGTTAACAATTCTCTTTCGCCCTCTCTGCGAGCTCTTGAAATATAGTACAAGATTCGTAAACGATTTGAGATAGGGAATCGTTCGCTGAATTAGATTTTACGAGATTTTAGGTAGGAGTTCTGTAGCCGCTGTAGTCAGCTGAGTGCAGATTCGAGCAGTATTATGTTAGAGTTATTTCGCACACAATCACGAGGCACAAGTCGTCTCAAAAATCATAATTGATTTTGTAATGGCGATTGACGCAACTTCCGTGACCCCTGAAGCTCGTGTTTACGAATTTCTAACCTTGAACGTCTTACGCTTGACTCGCGTTTGTAACTTGGTGTGCTGTCATTGTGTCATATTTTGAGACTTTAACTAATATTGTGAAAAAAGTAGACGGTGATCTTCCAGATTCCTTCACGGATTATATCTTTGGATTTTGGGCCTCAATCTCGACAGCTTTCCCCGCACATGTTGAGTTGCCTTGTTGAGTTTATTGTGAACTCCTACCTTAAGGCGTAATAATGGCACATCTATTGAAATTTTTATGAGTTATTAGAAGAATATTAACGAGAAAATCAATTGAAAAAGTTTTTCCCTCTCTCCCTCCCTCTCTTTTTGCAATTCCATAATCTGCTCCTCACAAGGAGTCGGCTATGTGGACGGAATGGGAAGCTTTAGAGTGTCCATGCTCTCGGGTCGTCGTTCGAGAAAGCCATCGTCGAGATTCATTTCGCGCACTGCTCGTACTTGAAAAGGGCGTCCGATGCGGTGCTCTGAGAAGAGCCAGAACGCGACACAAGCTCTACTCTCGCTTCTAGATTCGAGAAAGAGAGAAAAGCCAAAGATCCTCAGTGCTGCAGCTTTTGTGACGATGTGATTTGAATGCAGCGCGCAAGAACGGGACTCTCGATCCTCGACGACGAGACTCGCAGTACGAGACTCGTCGTCGTTGTCGCGTGGGTGTGTACACCTTCTCCAGTCTCGGATTACGTCTCTTGCCTTTCTCAAGAGACTCGGCTGCTGCAGGGAACCTGCTTCTCTTTCTCCTCATACCATACCTTTGCGACTCGATATTCCTTGGCTGGGCGGATACGATACGAGCGAGCGAGCCGGCGATAGAATTTTCCGACTCGTATTCGCCGCCTCTTCCTCGCATTCTTGGCGATTATTATTTTTGCATAAATTATATCGAGGATTATAGCCGTTGCTGCCGCTGATTCTGATGTGCGTCCTCGAGAGAGCAGATGGAACGCTGATAAAACTTTAATGCCCGGACGGGGAGACGCGAGTTCTCGCGCGCGTTTTATATACGGAAAAAGCGATAAAAGTGCGAGAACCAATCTCTTCCAGCTCAATTTATCGCTTGGCTCGTCTATGGGTAAGCGAGCAGGGAAGCGCATTTCAAGAAGAAGATTTTGCGCGCACGAAAGAAAGGGTAGTCAGCGGGGCACAGCTGTGCATGAACGTAATCCTAATTCTGAATCGCTTTGGTAATGTTTGTCAATTAGGATTAATATTGTACCTTTTCCTGTTTTATTGCCTGAAACAAGGAGAGGATATTCTGGAAATTTGAAAGAGAGGCACCCTGTAGCTCGATGTCGTTTGATGAATTGAAATTTATTGGTAGTAAAAGAGAGTCAGGTAGATTCTCCGCTCCGATCATTTTCTACCTCGACTCGATTTACACTCCTATCGTAAATTCTTGTGCTAGGCTTACATTGGGGAATTCGATATAGGAAATTCCTTTGAACGGTGCAAAATCCAAAGCCTCTATCGAATACCTCGAATGATATCCTATTACATTGCCAAAATAGTTTCTCTCATCTCACAGAAATAGTGATGCTGATTTGATGGCGCCGAAAAATTTGCAAGTCCTCATCGCATCCCTTAGGATAATGAAAACTTTATCCGAATAAGCTTCTTGAGGGATACTATCCCCAATTACTTTGGAGATCTGCTTCTGAAAATCCATTCGACAAAAACCCCTTCATTCTGGCGTGACGAATAATTTCGCCACTAATTCCCGTTGCTTTGAAAAAAAAGGAGAGATCCCGGAGGTGATAAATGTGGAATTAGCTCAAAATGTTACTGCAACCTTCATGTAGGATATGACTAAGAAACATTGATATGAATTTTCTCAGTTTTAAATCCATCAAGGTTTTGCCTTGAATAAAGTCCTCGCCAAAATGAAAAAATTGGCGCTTCTAGGCATGTGGAAGAAGAATAACACCTATTTTACCATCTTGCAGTATTAAAGTTGGAAATGCTACGTAAAATACTTCTATGTGGCATTACTCGTGAAATTTTCATGTGAAATTTTGGTAAAAAATTTCTCGCGAAAATTTCAAATTGCTCACCGCATGAAATCTTTGCAAGGTCTTCTTTTTCGCATACATCATATTGAAACTCAGCGCCAATCAATTTCAAACTCATAGCATTCAGTACAAGAGCAGTTCACCCAACATTCATCTAATACGGAACGTGTATTTTTCAATTTGCAGAAGCTGCAGACGATAGGCGAAGACTTTTGCGGTCTAGACGTGAACACACCTCTGGGCGGTCGGGAGCCCATGACGGCAGTTCCGGTGCTCACCTTCGACGAGACTCTGCTCACGGCGGTCGCGGCCACCTCCACCAGCGACTACACCGTCGTCTTCCTGGGAACCAGCGAGGGACATCTCAAAAAGGTCAGTCCTCCAGCGTCTCGCCGCGAATCTCCGATGCGCCATCTCTCATTCTTTCTTCCTCCCTTGGTTTCTCCGCTCTTCTCCCTCCGGCCCTTGACCTCCATCGTCGCGCATCTCGCGCACACGAACCACCGTGTACTCGTGTGCTCGCGTGTATATTGCGCGAGATGCACTTTTCGCTGTCTCGGAACTGGTTTGCTCTGCGCCCGAGAGACTCGGACGCTACGTTGCTGCGCGCCACGAAAATTGTATTGTCCGCGGGCCGTACGTGATCCTGTGATGCTCGAGAGACGCGACCGGAGACGAACTGCCGCTCCGGGGAGGTCAGGAATTCGTCATTTTTTGTCGATCCCTTCGCCTTTCCACAGCCTCTTCGCGACTAGAGCAAAGATGGTCGATCGATGCGCGGCATGCAGACTCCTCGCAAGTTCAGCAGAAATGACTATGAAGGGGCTCGAAAACTATCGCTCATGGAATTTGTTACGCTTTCTGGGACCGGATTTTCGATTCGGGATACTTCTCGAAGAAGATTTTGCAGATGATATGGAATCTATTCCAAAACAAATAATGAAATACTCCTTTGACCTCATATTATGAATAATCACTCGTAAGAGAGCTCCTAGCTTGGAAATTCATAATAGAGTATTCGCTGGTCCCGAATGTGTTCTCCGATGTTTCTGAAAGAAACATTAGCGAACTCAAGTCGTCTTTTTACTGTTTCGTTTTTTTGGATCACTCATGGAGATTGTCATTATGTGCACATGAAGAGGAATAATTTGATTCAAGATAGTTTGGGAAATATCTGGATGACCAGAGTCTGTAAAAGTCCATTTCTTGCTGCAAAGTTCAAACGAGGTTGAAACCGTGACAAAAGGCATCGATCTATCTCAGCAAGATAAACTCTCATTCCCAGGAACTGCTTATCTCTTTCTAATAGATCATACCAATTTGAAGTCTTTTCCCATTTCAACTCATTATCGAACCATTCGAATTCCAACGTGATAATCAGATATTTCTGATCTAAATTCTTAAAGAGGAAGGAGGGTAATTTTCAAGACTGGATGAGGAGAAAATCGCGATCTCGCGAATCCGAGAGACAGCCTGAATAATCCAAGCGAATTGAGCTCGTAGTCCAAAGAATATTATACAAGCTTCCCAACGCGATTGCATCCTGGGTAATAGGATCATAAAAGTTGAGCCATTAAACTTTGAGAGCGTACGGAGAGCATGAATGGATTATAGATGTATTATCAACCTCTCATCAAAGTGATTACCCAATTCTGGACCCTCGTTTGTCCGAGAGATTATTTCCATGCAGATGAGTTTCTGTGATTCTCCACCACACAACTCGATTCCATTCGAGTATGTCCTCGCGCCAACAAAAATCGCATCGCTTTTTAAACTTCTTTCGGCGTGCTTCACTCAGAAAGCTCGTTCCCAAAGCTTTCAACAACTGAAGTTTCGCTCTCCAAGTACTTCACAAACCTAGCAAATTCTCAACCAAAACAAATCTTTTCATCGGGAACACGAAGCATCAGTATTGAAGCACAGCAGGGGCGGCGCCTCATTCAGCCACTCTCGAGGGCATATTGAAAGTTCAACAATAAATTTTCGTTTAGCTTCTTAATAACGAAATTCGCGGCCTCGACGCCAAACGGAATCAAGAGGATGGAAGCGAGCGCCGCTATACAGAGAGAGGCGAAGTCGACTCGAGTTTGCGAGTTGAAGAGCTCGAGCGAAGAGAACGAGCTTGTAGCCCGGCTATGTACGCGGCAGAGCGCCACCCTCGCTCAGAGCCCAGGCACCGATCGATATTCTGCTCAGCGATGTCTGCTTAATTCGGGCCCGTCTCGGGATTATGCACTTATTAATAATAATCGAACCTCGTTACGCCCGGCTTGAGCTCACGGAAAATAGGGGTTCTGTGGGAAAAAGCTTGACTTTCAAACTCATGCTTGGCTGCGTGAAAGCATTTTTGCTGATACAGACCGAGAGAGAGAGAGGAGGGGAGAGAGAGAGAGAGTGTGCAGCTGAGAGTTCAATATTATTTCTGCTTACGAGCAATTTTATCGTCTTTTTGAAGTACCCCTCGCGCCTCTGGAGAAAATTCGTTCGGCTTGAAGTATTTTCGATAATGGATAGAAGTTTGGCTGGTTTTATCGCTGACCGTACCAAAGATTTGCCGTGTCAGCTCTACTTCAGCTCTGGGATCAATTAGGGCAATTTGGATTCGAGATCGAGCCCTTTCAGAGGACCTCCCTTCTATTCCACTCGAACTCATTCGCAGTGAGAGGATTTCAAACCATTTGTACCTGAACATTTTTATTTTATGCACAAAATTAAATTCATTCGAGTAGTTCTCAGAAAATTATATAGATCCACAGAGTTTCATTTCTCAATTAACGCTCGTTCCCTTTGAGATCCCATACTCCTCCCCCTCGAAAAGTGAATGTAAAACAGAAAAGCTGTGCAAACGAATCGACATCAGCGGAGAGAGCCCGGCATTAAGCAGAGCGTGAGGGCTGCTCCCAGTATAATAACGGAGTTGCGGGAAAATGATCCACCATCGGCTGCGCTGCTCCGCGAGTAACAGAGCAGGTGAGACGGTTCACCTCCTCTCTCTCTCTCTCTCCCTCCCTCTCTCAGGCACGCTTGGCTAAATTAATTAGGGTCGCCGGGGGTCAGGACTATATACACCCTCCGCGATCGGGGAGCACTTGCTGCACGCGACACTGCATCGAGCCAACTTCATAATCTACCCTCGGAGCGTCGCTTCTGCCTTCGCTTCGACTGCCGCCTGCAGCGAGAGCGACGCTTCGTTATTTTTGCCTCGTCCCTGCCGGCTACCCCTTTTTCACCCCCTCGACCTTGTTGTTAATCCAGTTTCGTCGCTGGAGCTGGATTGTCTTGGAGCTTCGGGCTCTCTCTCTCTCTCTCTATCTGCACACTGCGTTGCAGATCGAATTACCACCTCTGCACGATTTCTAGCCGTAGCTCTTGGCGGTCCTTTTCGACCCTTCTATGTTTGTCTTGGAGGATTTGTTTGGATTTCCGATTCGATGCTGTACTATAGGGCGATGAACTTGATCCATAACTGGGGATGATTCTGGTTATCTTTGAATATTGTCAGGTGGGATGAATTTTCAGAACAACGGTACGATCTAGACTCTTCAACATTTTTGTGCTCCATCGTGTCTAATTCTTGACGAAATTTTTGTCAACTTCAGGATCTTTCAGGTATATAATTCGGGCTTCAGAACTTTTGCAAGCAATTGTACACTCCCGCACTATTTGTGGGGGGTCTGCCCACTAGAACTCCACCAACCGGGCCAAATACTATTGAAAGTGAAATGGACTGGTACAAGCATTGTTTTACCGGCATTTATCACAAATTCATTCAAAATTAAATTATATAATATCACTAAAAAGTAGCTTTAGTCGTGTATCCGTATTGGTGAAATGCATCACTGTGTAAACTTTCAAAGTGATCCATAATGATTTCTTGGCGTGGTTGGGTTAAGGCCTGCATTATTGATTAACCAATCCGCTGTCAAAATTTACCATGGATTACCCTCAAATTTTCCACCAATACACATACACGTCTGAAGCTACTTTTTTGAAATCTTGTAGTGTAGTCTTATCTTGAATGATTTCATGGTCAGTGCCGGCAAGGTAGAGCTGTTACGTGCACTAAGTATTTACTCAAATGATCGTAAAAGGGTTAACATGGATTTATCGAGTAGATTTCTCATCTCATATTTGTAACGTTGGATGTCAACGCTTTGCGTGACCGAACTCTTTGTGACAAGTGTAATTTGAGTTGGCTAATTGGAATAGGAGTACGACCCGAGCTCGGTCTGAGTCTGAAATCCACACGATCTAGTAGAATGAATTTTGAAGCGCTCGAGAGGAGTGCGCAGTTTCCTAATTGGAGTTTCCGCGAAAAACGTTTAATTCGACTGCTCTCGTACAATTCTCTCATCTCTCCCATCCACGAGTCGTCGCAGCGCATTTACCTCTCTCAGCTCTACGCCCGTTTTTGGACTACTCCCCATCCCCCTTTGAAGCCCTCACCAACTATCCTTTGTTTCGTGAAATTCTGCGGAACAAATGAGGGCAGCTCTCGTCGGGATACACTCGCGATGTGATATGAATTTCAAACGAGACACGCAAGGAGATCCCCGGAATAGAGAGTCAAAGCTTCGTCATACGTCTCTGGCGTTGCGAGATACACGGGGTTGAAACGGAGGGTGCAGTGGCAGAAAGAATCGAGGAGGGCTGTTTCGAGGCGGCAGGCTCTCGGATATCGGATACGTGTTTGTTTGAGAACATAACCGGACGGAGAGCTCGAGTCTCCCTCAACTAGCGAGGGTGGAATTCGCAGGGTATGTACGCAGGTGCCGGTTTGTATAGATTGATCGAATTTCCCGAATTTCTCGCTCGCTCGACGCCCGAGGATTGAGATGACTTTGCCAGTCACGCGCCTCTCGCTCACCTTACGCCTCTACGGTGTACACAGGAAGGCAAAATCCGCGCGAAGCATCTCGTTTTTGCGCCGCCAACACGCGTCGTCTTTGCGCGATCCGCATGTATACAGGGAATCGAATAGCGAGGATTTATTTTTCGGAGGAAACGCCGTGGAGTATGGCTGAGTCTGCGTATGATTTTTCGTTTTCACGCTCTTGAAGATCTGCGCCGTTCGTGGGTACGTTGACGTCGCCGAAGCTCGAGATATCCTTTGAAGAGGACGACGAGCGAGGCACAATCGCGTATATGGGGGATGACGCGAAAGCCAAGTCTCGAGTCGTGAAGGTTTAGATCGACTTGTGTGTCGAACGTCTCTGAATTGCATGGATCGTGATTGTGTCAAGAGCGAATAGTACGTCAGACGATCGTAGAGAATTCGAAATTGTCTGCTTTGCCCTTAGGTGTACTGGATGGGAAAGTGCGTTTTGAAGATGATCTGGGCGATTAAGACTACATTTCCAAGATTTTCTTTTGCAAAGAGATACAACGCTCAGGATCCTTACCTACCTTGTAAATCTCGTCTAAAGCTTGCTCAAAAGATTTGTAATTTACATCCCCAAATCTCATTACAAATTCGTAGCACAGACGGCTCAATCTCACCTCGCAGCATTTCACCGAAAATCTGCTCACAAATTCCTCTTTTGGATCCCTCGATTTGGGCTATTCCACTCTCTAATCCGCTCTCGAGGAGTGTAATCAATTGAAAATCAAGACTCCATCGTGGAGGAGTGAAAAGAGCGGAAAGCTCTAACTCTAATTCGCTCCGAATCAAACGAGCAAGAGAAGCATCCACACAGACAGGGCCGAGAACATGCCGGAAGAGCTTCTCTCACTCTCTCAGCCACTGCTGATGCTACATCCAGTCCCGATGTTACCCCCTCGAAACAGCTCTCTCGCCCCCGGACCTTCGTAATCGCTTTTGCTCGACTATCCCATCCGTCTGCGCGTCTCCTCTGTATACAACCTTAATTTCGCACTATTTCCAACAAAGCCCGTTTGCACTAGCCCGTCATTCGCGCTTCTCTTGATCCACGATTAAGCAACGAGACATCGTCGTCAGAGAAAATTCATCGAACCCATCCTCGCTATTGGATTCCCCAGGCCAAGTTTTTTTTCTCCTCTGCGAGCCACCGCTACTTCGCAGAGTGGATTACGCCCTGATATCGTCGTCGTGGGTCGGCGACGACGTCAATTAGTCGATCGAGATCTGACCCCTTTCCGCAATACGAGGGAGACGAGATCCTCGAGAGTCTAATCCTCGAGACGAGACGAGATCCAATCTCCGAATGGAGCGTAGGAGCAGACGGTGTATACATATACGGTAGAGGAGCTCGCGCAGGTGAAAATTCAGATGGAGAGCGAGCAGAGGAGGGCTGGTGGCGCTTTTAATTGGGGCCTCATTATGCCGGTGCGCGCCAGACCGACCAGTTCAACACCCGATATACTTTTTCCGAGCCTTGCAGTTGATGATACGTAGGAGTATCTGTCTCTCTCGACTTTGTGCCACACACGTAAGCCGATATTGTGAAAGTCGTCGCGACGTGGAAGCTGGATTAGAGAACGGGTCTCGGGGATTTTCTCGGTTGCCTATGTAGCTCTCTAACTCGTGTTCGAGAGAAATCTCATCGCCAGTATCTAGAGCATTTTCATCTGATGCAAGCACATAGTTGCGAGATTGGGGGAGGATGAATTAGCTCGAATTGGCTTGAATTTTCTGTGAAGTAAATTTCGAAACTGCCAGATTTAGAAGTGTCTCCGTTTATAGAAAGACTTTGTGTGCGTCGGCGTTCCTTTTCATGATCTTTCTGCATATTTTGGGGATTCGTTCCTCCTGAGCAGAAAGTTCACAGTGTAATAGAGAGTTTCATGCACTTTTGGCGCAGTTTCGATGAAATATGAGTTGCATTGCACTTGGGGACATAAATTTTTCTTCTCCGAGAAAATGTTTAATTTAATAATATAGTTTTTAGATGGAAAAATTTATTAGGATGTAGAATTCGATATAATATAGAGCTGTCAGAGAGATGCAGGATTATTCAAAAGTTTCATCTTTCACGCTAGGATTTTAATCATTTACCAACCTGATTTGACCCACATCAACAGCAGATCCATCTACGTGAGTGTAAAGTCCACTCGTGAACTGAGAATTTGATCTCTGATCTCGAAAATGAATTATTCTCTTTTCTGAAGACCATCATCTACGTGGAGGCTATCGACGAACCCGCGTTGAACAGGTTGAAAAATCGTGATTCACTTCTACGATTCATGACCAATATCAACTCGGCCACTCAAATTCTTCAAATCAAATACCCTTCATTCGCTTGCGATAGCTGCGCGAGAGCTGAAATAGTCTCGACTACCCGGGAGCCCGCGCTCGGGTCGTGAGGCAGACGACGTGAAGTCGCTTAGACAGTTGTTCATAAACTAGTCTCTCTCTATAATGATTCCGAGTAATCAGCAATTTGATTCACTATTTATCATCCATGATATTGATTTGCCTCGTGTCCTCACGAAATTCCTCAAATTCCCATTATCCAACTTCCAATATCATACAACCTCCCGGGAACAACTATGAGCCTAATGAATGGAAAACAAAGTACCTTTGTGAAACTTTGCATATTGAGCCCATCCATCTCGCTCGCTAGAGGGAGCCACCCATCCAACTGCAGATCAAATGTCACGCGCGCCAATGTAGAGCCTGCAAACTTGTCGAATTGATGATTCGCGGAGCCGGCAAACAAAAGCAGCGCAATAATTTCGGGAATCGCGCAAGCTCTGGCGGGAAATTTCGAAAGCGCGAGCTCAGCTCTCGTGGCAATTTGTTGGCGCGGCTCCGACGCGCGAAATTAAGCCGGATTCTCCGCGAACGTGAAATTTCGCGGGACCCACCCACCCTTCCAACCCTACGCCTTCGCCCCAGCTGGCAAACATTTGCATTCCGGTCCATTTCGCTCGAGCGCAACTTCGTACCGAGATCTAGCTCGTCTCGGCTATACCCGAGCTCCGAGACCAGTCCAGCATCGATCCGCGAGATATCCTAGCCGACCGCGGCTTGAGGCAGATCGAGATTCGACGAGATTCTAGACGCACATTCGCGCTCGAGCGAAACAGCGAGAGCATAGCAGCTTGCGAGAGAGAGAGAGAGAGAGAGAGAGAGAGAGAGAGAGAGAGAGAGAGAGAGAGAGAGAGAGAGAGAGAGAGAGAGAGAGAGAGAGAGAGAGAGAGATGCAATTCTTTTTTGATGATAAGGCTCAGTTTATCGCGCGATAGAGTCCATGAACGGCTCCTTGACTCGTGCTGGAATGATCGAGCCTGGGTGTGGATTAATTTTAGCGGCTGTAGCGGAGATTGAGATGATGACGGGGTTGGATCGCTGAAATTATCCGCTGACGATTGGAATTTTTTGGACGCGGCGCGATGCGAAAATTATCGTCGTTTCTGACGAGGGTAATTTGAGATACGCGGGCTATCTTGAGCCATCGGAAAATTGATTTTCGCGATTTGTGATTGGATTCTGGTTTGGCGTATGCGATCACGAGAGCGCGGAGATGTTGAGAAATCTCTAGGTGCGAGCGATTTTGTCTTACAGTGAATGTAATGCTTCGTCGATTGAAGTCGAGATTGAAGTTGGTCATTTTCAAAAAACGAGTAAAACTCGATCCAAAGCAGTGATCCAAAGCACGTAGAATCTACGTTGGAAGTCAATAAAATCTCGTTACAATTCAGTGTTGAGACGTCTTTGAATGAATTGTTTGGACACAAAGTGCGATCTACTCAAATGTAAACTGGGGATTCTCAAGCTCTTCGCATATTGGACTCTCGGCATGTCTCGAACTTGTAAACCTTGGAATACCTATAATCTCTGACAAGTCGCATGTAACGAAAGGGAAAAAACGCAATAATATCAGCGTGGAGTATCATCAATTTTTCCTGTGTATTTCATCCGAATTGAAATTTTTCCGTCAAAATCTTCTGCCACAAACTCATGGATTATACACATTTTGGAGGTGTACGGGTTGAGTTGGAAAAATTTATTTCGATCTTTGTCAAGAATCGGCGAACTTGTTCATTTTTATTGGCTCGCAAAGATCGATGATGAAATTTGATATGATTTGAAATTCCCGCGAGCGATGAATATCGATGTCTACGATGTCGATGAAGCGAGAAACTAACTTGAGTTAGAAAATCCTCCAATCCCAATTTTCAAATGATAAGAGAAGGATCAATCTTGAGCCAGGGTGACTTCTCATAATTTCGAAAAAACAATGTACGAAACTAGGATCGGAAAAAAAATTCTCCCCCAATCTTTTGACCTTTTCCAGCTGCCCGAATATAATCATTTACATTGTACAGATCTCAGCAAAATCCTCAGCAAGCGAAAATTCCAACCCACCCCAGGGCAACCGAAATCAGCGAGCGCATATTTCGAGTGAAACATCCTTCCTCGGCAAAAACCTCTCTCTCGCAGTTTCTCCAGCATTGTTTTGCAAGGCAGAGAAAAGCGTCGCAGCAAAATTCGCCACCGTGCGCATCTCGAGCGCCCAGCATACCTATCCCGCCGATTCTGCAAACTATACCATTGCAAGGGGCGCCTCTCCTCGCAAAACAAGTAACAACAATGGCCAGGTCAGATACGACAGGAGCAGCCAGAAGGCGAGCAACATAGTCGCGAACAATCCGCTTTTATAGTTATTCGCTTCTGGGTGGTGCTCGCGGGGGCGAATCCGCGCCCCCGCCCTCAGTTTCATTTGTCGCAGCTGTCGGTCGTTAAAGGTAGACGTAGCCTCTCTATCTCCCAAGTCGTGCAACGTCTCCTCGTGTAGCTGCTCCTGCTCCCAACTCTCGCGAGGAAGAAAATGACGGAAAAGAGCTCTAGAGACGAGGGAATACCGAGGAGCTCGAGCAGAGTGGATACGGCCGAGAGAATAAACGGGCGACTCGACGACGAGATACTATTGCATCAAAGTCATTCTCGATGGGTATCGTAACGCAGAAACGGAAATCGAGAGACAAAACTAGCACACGTCCGCTTGCTATACTCGCCATGCTGACATTCCAGTTGGGTTCCTTTCAGTCGACGTTGTGGGTACTGGAAATCGTCTCTGTCGTATGATGCTACATTTTTTGCAAGATTTGAGAAATATTGGTTTTTCATGTTGCCGATCATCTCAAATGATCCAATAACCGCGAAATTGATTTAATATAATCCCGAAGCTCTATTAATCAAAATATTAAGACGGATTTCATTTCTCGTCTATAATGACGCGTTGCTCTTAGTTTCATTTCAAAATTATCATGTCCTCGTCGATCATTGCTTTCAATCAACTGGATTAATCCGTATTTGCATACATCAAGAAATCTCTTTATCAATGTATGGCCGAAGTCGAATCGTCAAGGTCTTCTCACAGAGTAATCGATCAAGATGTTGACTTCAATGTAACGCAGTTTCAAGAGAGAAAGTAATCATCCTTGGAGTGATCTTGATGGAGTGGAAGTCGAAATTCAGTGTAACTTCGCTTGGTAATGTCATGCACGACTACTTGGTGGTTGAATAATAAGAAAAGAAGTTTGTGTATGTAGCTTTTAGACTGAGAAATCACGCTTCATTCATAGCATGATTCAGGTTAAAGAGATTTTATCAGCATGAAGCGAAAATTAACTTTCATTTTCAATTTTTGACGTCCGAGAATTCTCCGAAGACATGCGATAGCCTCGCCGGTGGCTATAAAAATCCACGTCGCCTCGGCGATTATCCTTTTAAATCGTCTCTCAGAGGAGACAGCTCCTCTCGCCGTGTTCAGTTATTTGTGGTACAGAGAAATCCTCAATCAACTTTTATATCCCTCCGAATTCCAACGAAGGCGCCCCGAATACCTTACCTCCTCCATTGCCAATCGAAACACCTTCTCCCATCTACATAAATCCTCACCAATCATCGACCACCGTCCCATCCCTCACATCTCTCCCCTTTCTACCCCACAAATCTAAAATTCACTTTCCGATCTAATCTTTCTCTCGCAGCACCCCGCAAAATCCGGAAATTACATATATCCCAAATCCATTTGATAAAATCGAGCCTCTCTCGCTCGCCACAACTCACCCTGCCACTTTCCGTACATATACCTGACGCCCTCTCCTCGATTTTTATGTATTCAAAGCTCCAGTGTACCGTTCTCGCATACGAATACGTATATTTTTCCGAGAGCAACAAAACACGCGCCGCTCTCCGAAAACACAGGGAGTCGTCGTATACGAGAGGAGAGTATCCTGGTCGTGCCGAAGCGGGAAAACGGCCGAGGGTAAGCGCGGCACGTCTCGATGGGTATCGCGAGGGTTATACAGGTATACAATAGCGGATGGAAATCGAGACAAAACGAGGAAACGCTGCACCTCGGCGCTTTATTCGGATGAAAAACAGAGGGGTTTGCAAGACGCGTGACTAGCACTGTGTATATTGGCTCCGTTGAGGTCATATCCTGTCTATCGTTCTTGGCGAATCGGATCGCGGTTACTTATATCGGCAAGTCGCCGCGAGCAGGATGTATAAGCGCACTGCGGGTAGCAATGAAAAAATTGGGCACTTGAGCGATCGACGCTCGTGCTTCTCTTGGTCTCGGGTTTGCTGTTTCGAGGAGCAGGGCTGCAGTTTACATTCGTGGCAGGGCAGTCGATCCCCCTTCATGGGGATCGTGCAGAGAGCGCAACTCGCTCTGAATGTAGTCCTTGCGATTGAGCCTGGCGCTGTGTTTGTTAATCAGAATGGAGAGGATAGATCGTGGCGCGACCCAGGTATACGTGTACCATTTAGCTTTGCTCGGTGCACATTGGCCGCTCGAAGCTTTTTTTACCATCTTGGGATTCATGAGTGAGTGCTTTTAGATCATGCAGCTCGTTTGCGTTTGAGTTTGCGCGCGGGATTTGAATTTGCGAGATTGTCTGCTTTCGGATATCTTTATTTTCGGGGGAAAAAACGAGTTACGTCAACAATCAAAATAGTTGGCTCGTAAGTGAACATGCAGTCTCGAATCAAATTTCTTTTGCAAGCATGTAAACTCGGGTTTGTCGTGATTTCTTCTCTTTCTTTCATTTTCTCAAGTTCTCACGAAGAAAGTTGATGGATAAATCATGTGGATTTTCTCGAGCTCTTTGGAGATTTAAACGTTGAAATTATGTCCCCATGTCTCGGAGTTGCGTTTACATTCCTTTGTGCGGTATTAAGTTGTCTCATTTGCACAGAAAGTCAGAACATATACGACCCTTGTGATACATGAGCTCCAAGGGGATGGAGTTACTCTGACATTTTTATGAGAGAAAGTTTGATATTATGTCTTGTATCCAGTCTGTGTACCTTTATAGTGCGAGGTAGTTCCCAGAAACTGCAGAGAATAGTAGCTTTAAATGAGATTATTCGGATTTTCATGAACGCGTCCGTGGAAAATTGATTGTTCAACTCTTTCTCCTCATAAATTTATCTTAATTTGAATAAGTTCCTCAAGTAGCTTTGATATTCTGAAACGCAAGTTTTTTGAAGCATGTCACCTGTGATTCAATCGAAGGGCAAACACTTGACCACATCTATCACCAATAGACTCGCGTACATATGTATTCTCCGACATGTGGTCCCACATACATTTTCAACAATATTTTGTCCAATACCTACTATTGATCCAGTTCAGTCTGCACACGTCAGAAATATTGCGATTTCGAATGCTCGATACGGTGGTACCTTCGCTCGACCATATTTCCCACATTTCATTCATTTGTCCCAAAACCAGGTGCTTCACCTTCCCTCAGTCGTACCTGCACGTGGCATCCATCCTCTGTTGAGCAGAGAGCAACGCATCGCTCGCGTCGTCCTTATCCGAGCGTCCGAGTTTTATTGGGACCCTCGCGAAAACGCTGAAACGATAAATTGCTCGCGTGCCATTGCCGGTGCGCGACGCGGCCAAACTGTAACAATAAAAAGCCCCGCGAGCGGGGCCGATTCGCATAAAACGGCCCTGCCGCTGGCAGAGGAAAGAGAACCGGCTGTGTCGGTTGATCCGATCTCGCGTGTGCTGCGCCTCGCCGTTGTAGGTTGGAAGGACGCGGATCTGCTCTGCGCAGAGCCCGCGAGAGCTCTCATAACTCCACCCAGTTCCACTGTCTGCCTGGCTCGTATGGAGCTTGCAGCGATATCGTTTCGATTCGAGAATTGTCGTTTCGAGAGACGGGCGATATGGTTCTGGTATATCGGCTCTGGATCCGGTACTTATACTATATCCGACATGTATTTTGGATATCCGCATGATAAGGTCTATTCGGAATGACAATGCTGACAGCATATGTTCTGTCTTGATTATGATGCTGTACATCGATTGTTTCCCATCACGAGCTTGCGCTACT